>JAPZIH010000265.1:0-32994 GCA_027410445.1 Discoglossus pictus
ATCTGCCCTATGGTATCCTCATATTACAGGCAACAGATACCACCTCCTATATGTGCACTATGGTATACTCATAGCACAGGCCCCAGATACCACCTCCTATATCTGCCCTATGGTATCATCATAGCACAGGCCCCAGATACCACCTCCTATATCTGCCCTATGGTATCCTCATGGCACAGACCCCAGATACCACCTCCTATATCTGCCCTATGGTATCCTCATAGCACAGGCCCCAGATACCACCTCCTATATCTGCCCTATGGTATCCTCATATTACAGGCACCAGATACCACCTCCTATATGTGCACTATGGTATACTCATAGCACAGGCCCCAGATACCACCTCCTATATCTGCCCTATGGTATCCTCATGACACAGGCCCCAGATACCACCTCCTATATCTGCCCTATGGTATCCTCATAGCACTGACCCCAGATACCACCTCCTATATCTGCTCTATGTTATCCTCATAGCACAGGCCCCAGATTCCACCTCCTATATGTGCCCTATGGTATCCTCATAGCATAGGCCCCAGATACCACCTCCTATATGTGCCCTATGGTATCCTCATATCACAGGCCTTAGATACCACCTCCTATATGTGCCCTATGGTATCCTCATGACACAGGCCCCAGATACCACCTCCTATATCTGCCCTATGGTATCCTCATAGCACCGACCCCAGATACCACCTCCTATATCTGCCCTATGTTATCCTCATAGCACAGGCCCCAGATACCACCTCCTATATCTGCCCTATGGTATCCTCATAGCACAGGCCCCAGATACCACCTCCTATATGTGCCCTATCGTATCCTCATATCACAGGCCCCAGATACCAGCCCTATAAGTGCCCTATGGTATCCTCATGACACAGGCCCCAGATACCACCTCCTATATGTGCCCTATGGTATCCACATAGCACAGGCCTCGGACACCACCTCCTATATCTGCCCTATGGTATCCTCATAGCACAGGCCCCAGATACCACCTCCTATATCTGCCCTTATGGTATCCTCATAGCACAGGCCCCAGATACCACCTCCGATATCTGCCCTATGGCATCCTCATAGCACAGGCCCCAGATACCACCTCCTATATCTGCCCTATGGTATCCTCATAGCACAGGCCCCAGATACCACCTCCTATATCTGCCCTATGGTATCCTCATAGCACAGGCCCCAGATACCACCTCCTATATCTGCCCTATAGTATCCTCATAGCACAGGCCCCAGATACCACCTCCTATATCTGCCCTATGGTATCCTCATAGCACAGGCCCCAGATACCACCTCCTATATCTGCCCTATGGCATCCTCATAGCACAGGCCCCAGATACCACCTCCTATATCTGCCCTATGGTATCCTCATGGCACAGGCCCCAGATACCACCTCCTATATCTGTCCTATGGTATCCTCATAGCACAGGCCCCAGATACCACCTCCTATATCTGCCCTATGGTATCCTCATAGCACAGGCCCCAGATACCACCTCCTATATCTGCCCTATAGTATCCTCATAGCACAGGCCCCAGATACCACCTCCTATATCTGCCCTATGGTATCCTCATAGCACAGGCCCCAGATACCACCTCCTATATCTGCCCTATGGTATACTCATGGCACAGGCCCCAGATGAGGTGAGAGGCCCTGGTGGGAGCCCCTGGTGAGAGCCCCTGGTGTTAGCCCCTGGTGAGAGGCCCTGGTAGGAGCCCCTGGTGAGAGCCCCTGGTGAGAGCCCCTGGTGAGAGCCCCTGGTAGGAGCCCCTGGTGGGAGGCCCTGGTGAGAGGCCCTGGTGAGAGCCCCTGGTGAGAGGCCCTGGTGAGAGCCCCTGGTGAGAGGCCCTGGTGAGAGGCCCTGGTGAGAGCCCCTGGTGTGAGGCCCTGGTGTGAGGCCCTGGTGTGAGCCCCTAGTGTGAGCCCCTGGTGAGGCCCTGGTGTGAGGCCCTGGTGTGAGGCCCCGGTGTGAGGCCCCGGTGTGAGGCCCTGGTGAGAGGCCCTTGTGAAAGGCCCTGGTGAGGCCCTGGTGTGAGGCCCTGTGAGAGCCCCTGGTGAGAGGCCCCGTTGAAAGCCCCTGAATAAGCCCTGGTGAGAGGCCCTGGTGAGAGCCCCTGCTGTAAGGCCCTGGTGTGAGCCTATGGTGAGAGGCTCTGGTGAGAGGCCCTGGTGTGAGCCCCTGGTGTGAGCCCCTGGTGAGAGCCCCTGGTGAGAGGCCCTGGTGAGAGGCCCTGATGAGAGGCCCTGGTGAGAGGCCCTGGTGAGAGGCCCTGGTGAGAGGCCCTGGTGAGAGCCCCTGGTGTGAGGCCCTGATGAGAGGCCCTGGTGAGAGGCCCTGGTGAGAGGCCCTGGTGTGAGGCCCTGGTGAGAGGCCCTGGTGAGAGCCCCTGGTGTGAGCCCCTGGTGTGAGGCCCTGGTGTGAGGCCCTGGTGAGAGGCCCTGGTGAGAGCCCCTGGTGTGAGCCCCTGGTGTGAGGCCCTGGTGAGAGCCCCTGGTGTGAGCCCCTGGTGTGAGCCAATGGTGAGAGGCCCTGGTGTGAGGCCCTGGTGTGAGCCCCCGGTGAGAGGCCGCGGTGTGAGCCCCCGGTGTGAGGCCCTGGTGTGAGGCCCCGGTGAGAGGCCCTGGTGGGAGCCCCTGGTGAGAGCCCCTGGTGTGAGCCCCTGGTGAGAGGCCCTGGTGAGAGGCCCTGGTGAGAGCCCCTGGTAGGAGCCCTGGTGGGAGGCCCTGGTGAGAGGCCCTGGTGAGAGGCCCTGGTGAAAGCCCCTGGTGTGAGGCCCTGGTGTGAGGCCCTGGTGAGAGGCCCTGGTAGGAGCCCCTGGTAGGAGCCCCTGGTGGGAGGCCCTGGTGAGAGGCCCTGGTGAAAGCCCCTGGTGTGAGGCCCTGGTGTGAGGCCCTAGTGTGAGCCCCTGGTGAGGCCCCGGCGTAAGGCCCCGGTGTGAGGCCATGGTGAGAGGCCCTTGTGAAAGGCCCTGGTGAGGCCCTGGTGTGAGGCCCTGTGAGAGCCCCTGGTGAGAGGCCCTGTTGAAAGCCCCTGAATAAGCCCTGGTGAGAGGCCCTGGTGAGAGCCCCTGCTGTAAGGCCCTGGTGTGAGCCCCTGGTGTGAGCCTATGGTGAGAGGCCCTGGTGTGAGCCCCTGGTGTGAGGCCCTGGTGTGAGCCCCTGGTGTGAGGCCCTGGTGAGAGGCCCTGATGAGAGGCCCTGATGAGAGGCCCTGGTGAGAGGCCCCGGTGTGAGGCCCTGGTGAGAGCCCCTGGTGTAAGCCCCTGGTGTGAGCCTATGGTGAGAGGCCCTGGTGTGAGCCCCCGGTGAGAGGCCGCGGTGTGAGGCCCTGGTGTGAGGCCCCGGTGAGAGGCCCTGGTGAGAGGCCCCGGTGAGAGGCCCTGGTGAGCGGCCCTGGTGTGAGCCCCTGGTGTGAGCCTATGGTGAGAGGCCCTGGTGAGAGGCCCTGGTGTGAGGCCCCGGTGTGAGCCCCCGGTGTGAGCCCCCGGTGAGAGGCCCCGGTGAGAGGCCCTGGTGTGAGCCCCCGGTGAGAGCCCCCGGTGAGAGCCCCCGGTGAGAGGCCCTGGTGAGAGGCCCTGGTGAGAGGCCCTGGTGAGAGGCCCTGGTGAGAGCCCCTGGTGAGAGCCCCTGGTGTGAGGCCCTGGTGAGAGGCCCTGGTGTGAGGCCCTGGTGTGAGCCCCCGGTGAGAGGCCGCGGTGTGAGCCCCCGGTGTGAGCCCCGGTGAGAGGCCCCGGTGAGAGGCCCCGGTGAGAGGCCCTGGTGTGAGCCCCTGGTGTGAGCCTATGGTGAGAGGCCCTGGTGTGAGGCCCTGGTGTGAGGCCCTGGTGTGAGGCCCTGGTGAGAGCCCCCGGTGAGAGGCCCCGGTGTGAGCACCCCGGTGTGAGCCCCCGGTGTGAGCCTATGGTGTGAGGCCCTGGTGAGAGGCCCTGGTGAGAGGCCCTGGTGAGAGGCCCTGGTGTGAGCCTATGGTAAGAGGCCCTGGTGAGAGGCCCTGGTGTGAGGCCCTGGTGTGAGGCCCTGGTGTGAGGCCCTGGTGTGAGGCCCTGGTGAGAGGCCCTGGTGTGAGCCTATGGTGTGAGCCCCCGGTGTGAGGCCCCGGTGAGAGCCCCCGGTGTGAGGCCCCGGTGAGAGGCCCCGGTGTATCTGCCCTATAGTATCCTCATAGCACAGGCCCCAGATACCATCTCCTATATGTGCACTATGGTATACTCATAGCACAGGCCCCAGATACCACCTCCTATATGTGCCCTATGGTATCCTCATGACACAGGCCCCAGATACCACCTCCTATATGTGCCCTATGGTATACTCATAGCACAGGCCCCAGATACCACCTCCTATATGTGCCCTATGGTATCCTCATGACACAGGCCCCAGATACCACCTCCTATATCTGCCCTATGGTATCCTCATAGCACCGACCCCAGATACCACCTCCTATATCTGCCCTATGTTATCCTCATAGCACAGGCCCCGGATTCCACCTCCTATATGTGCCCTATGGTATCCTCATAGCACAGGCCCCAGATACCACCTCCTATATGTGCCCTATGGTATCCTCATATCACAGGCCTTAGATACCACCTCCTATATGTGCCCTATGGTATCCTCATGACACAGGCCCCAGATACCACCTCCTATACCTGCCCTATGGTATCCTCATAGCACCGACCCCAGATACCACCTCCTATATCTGCCCTATGTTATCCTCATAGCACAGGCCCCAGATTCCACCTCCTATATGTGCCCTATGGTATCCTCATAGCACAGGCCCCAGATACCACCTCCTATATGTGCCCTATCGTATCCTCATATCACAGGCCCCAGATACCACCTCCTATATGTGCCCTATGGTATCCTCATGACACAGGCCCCAGATACCACCTCCTATATCTGCCCTATGGTATCCTCATAGCACAGGCCCCAGATACCACCTCCTATATGTGCCCTATGGTATCCTCATAGCACAGACCCCAGATACCACCTCCTATATGTGCCCTATGGTATCCACATAGCACAGGCCACGGACACCACCTCCTATATCTGCCCTATGGTATCCTCATAGCACAGGCCCCAGATACCACCTCCTATATCTGCCCTATGGTATCCTCATAGCACAGGCCCCAGATACCACCTCCTATATCTGCCCTATGGTATCCTCATAGCACAGGCCCCAGATACCACCTCCTATATCTGCCCTATGGTATCCTCATAGCACAGGCCCCAGATACCACCTCCTATATCTGCCCTATGGTATCCTCATAGCACAGGCCCCAGATACCACCTCCTATATCTGCCCTATGGTATCCTCATAGCACAGGCCCCAGATACCACCTCCTATATGTGCCCTATGGTATCCTCATAGCACAGGCCCCAGATACCACCTCCTATATCTGCCCTATGGTATCCTCATAGCACTGACCCCAGATACCACCTCCTATATCTGCCCTATGTTATCCTCATAGCACAGGCCCCAGATACCACCTCCTATATGTGCCCTATGGTATCCTCATAGCACAGGCCCCAGATACCACCTCCTATATGTGCCCTATGGTATCCTCATAGCACAGGCCCTAGATACCACCTCCTATATGTGCCCTATGGTATCCTCATAGCACAGGCCCCAGATACCACCTCCTATATCTGCCCTATGGTATCCTCATAGCACAGACCCCAGATACCACCTCCTATATCTGCCCTATGGTATCCTCATAGCACAGGCCCCAGATACCACCTCCTATATCTGCCCTATGGTATCCTCATAGCACAGGCCCCAGATACCACCTCCTATATGTGCCCTATGGTATCCTCATAGCACAGGCCCCAGATACCACCTCCTATATCTGCCCTATGGTATCCTCATAGCACAGGCCCCAGATACCACCTCCTATATGCTGCCCTATGGTATCCTCATAGCACAGGCCCCAGATACCACCTCCTATATCTGCCCTATGGTATCCTCATAGCACAGGCCCCAGATACCACCTCCTATATCTGCCCTATGGTATCCTCATAGCACAGGCCCCAGATACCACCTCCTATATCTGCCCTATGGTATCCTCATAGCACAGGCCCCAGATACCACCTCCTATATCTGCCCTATGGTATCCTCATAGCACAGGCCCCAGATACCACCTCCTATATCTGCCCTATGGTATCCTCATAGCACAGGCCCCAGATACCACCTCCTATATCTGCCCTATGGTATCCTCATAGCACAGGCCCCAGATACCACCTCCTATATCTGCCCTATGGTATCCTCATAGCACAGGCCCCAGATACCACCTCCTATATCTGCCCTATGGTATCCTCATAGCACAGGCCCCAGATACCACCTCCTATATCTGCCCTATGGTATCCTCATAGCACAGGCCCCAGATACCACCTCCTATATCTGCCCTATGGTATCCTCATAGCACAGGCCCCAGATACCACCTCCTATATCTGCCCTATAGTATCCTCATAGCACAGGCCCCAGATACCACCTCCTATATCTGCCCTATGGTATCCTCATAGCACAGGCCCCAGATACCACCTCCTATATCTGCCCTATGGTATCCTCATAGCACAGGCCCCAGATGAGGTGAGAGGCCCTGGTGGGAGCCCCTGGTGAGAGGCCCTGGTGAGAGCCCCTGGTGAGAGCCCCTGGTAGGAGCCCCTGGTGAGAGCCCCTGGTGAGAGCCCCTGGTGAGAGGCCCTGGTGAGAGCCCCTGGTAGGAGCCCCTGGTGGGAGGCCCTGGTGAGAGGCCCTGGTGAGAGCCCCTGGTGAGAGGCCCTGGTGAGAGCCCCTGGTGAGAGGCCCTGGTGAGAGGCCCTGGTGAGAGGCCCTGGTGAGAGCCCCTGGTGTGAGGCCCTGGTGTGAGCCCCTAGTGTGAGCCCCTAGTGTGAGCCCCTGGTGAGGCCCTGGTGTGAGGCCCCGGTGTGAGGCCCTGGTGAGAGGCCCTTGTGAAAGGCCCTGGTGAGGCCCTGGTGTGAGGCCCTGGTGTGAGCCCCCGGTGTGAGGCCCCGGTGTGAGCCCCTGGTGAGAGGCCCTGATGAGAGGCCCTGATGAGAGGCCCTGGTGTGAGGCCCTGGTGAGAGGCCCTGGTGTGAGCCCCTGGTATTCCCCCGGTGACCCCTGGTGTGAGCCCTCGGTGTGAGCCCCTGGTATTCCCCCGGTGTTCCCCGGTGACCCCTGGTGTGAGCCCCTGGTATGCCCCCAGTGTGCTCTGGTGACCCCTGGTGTGAGCCCCTGGTATTCCCCCGGTGTGCCCCGGTGACCCCTGGTGTGAGCACCTGGTATTCCCCCGGTGTGCCCCCAGTGACCCCTGGTGTGCCCCCGTGTACATCCTCTCGTATCCTAGTCCCGGATTCCACCTCTGCGTGTCTGTCCCTTTCTGCCTCTGTGCTACACGGCAGAGACATGACATTGGCCGGTGACCCCTGGGACTATATCTACATAGTGCTACACGTGTCATCACAGGGGATCCTGACATGTCTGTCACGCGTGTGATATTAACAGGACACTTACAATACTTCATTAGCAAAAGTATAATTAAGCAAATTTTTCATTTGAAAAAATAAATATCAATGGAGGTATCCCTTTCACTTTGGTAGCAATTTGCTTTTTATGAGAGGAGCATTTACATTTTTGGACAACAGCTCTTGCATTCAGTGATGCAAGTCGCCTGCTTCAGAGCATGCATGAGGAAGGGGATGGGTGTCAAACTCCAAGCCGTCTGCTTCAGAGCAAGCATGGGAAGGGGACGGGTTTCAAACTCCAAGCCACCTGCCTCACATCATGCATGGGGAAGGGTATAGTTGTCAAACTCCAAGACGTCTGCTTCCAAGCATGCATGGTGAAGGGGACAGGTGTACAATTCTAATAACTCCAGTCCGCTTCCTAGTGATAGGTACCTTATGCTCTTTTAATATTTGGCCCTTTGGTTACTCCCCTCACAGCATTAGCTGGCACATTGTACACTAGTGGTCACCAAACTCGGTCCTGGAGCGCCGCACCCAGGCCTGGATTTGTGGATATCCTTGCTGCAAACAAGTGGGACTATTGCTTCTTCAGTCATCCTATTTGACTCACCTGTGCACAGAAAGGAAATCCTCAAATCCCGGCCTGGGTGCGGTGCTCCAGGACCGAGTTTGGTGACACCTGGTCTGTGGCATCGCTTGGCGCACTGGTGAATTAATAACCAGAAGAATAACCACCTTTTGCTAAAGGGTGCCAACTAAATCTACTATTGTGCTGCCATTCCAAAAATACTGCAGGGGCAGAGCTACCAATGGTGCAGGCGGTGCAATGCACCGGGGCCCTCATTCTCTGTGTGGATGTTCTTGGCATTTCACTGGCCGGGTCTTTCTGCTCCTTAACTGAAGATGGGGCCGGTGTGCATTACATCAGGGATTGGGCAGGCATTACCCATTATAAGATGCGGGCGGGGGTGTATTACATCAGGAATTGGGCGGGTATTACCCATTATACCCATCATTGAAGCCCGGCATAACTAATCTGTAGCTTCCTCACTGTCTTACATGTACGTGAAGACATACAGTCCATACATGGGCAGCAGAGGTCTCTCCCTCTCAGGCTCTCCGGCCTCTCTTTCCTAGGCAGGTCCCTACTTATATCAGACACGTGTGTGCGTCATGTGATCATTCTATACACATATGGCTTATATCAGACATGTTTGCGTCACGTGATCATTCTATACACATATGACTTATATCAGACACGTGTGTGCGTCACGTGATCATTCTATACACATATGACTTATATCAGACACGTGTGTGCGTCATGTGATCATTCTATACACATATGGCTTATATCAGACATGTTTGCGTCACGTGATCATTCTATACACATATGGCTTATATCAGACACGTGTGTGCGTCATGTGATCATTCTATACACATATGGCTTATATCAGACATGTTTGCGTCACGTGATCATTCTATACACATATGACTTATATCAGACACGTGTGTGCGTCACGTGATCATTCTATACACATATGACTTATATCAGACACGTGTGTGCGTCATGTGATCATTCTATACACATATGGCTTATATCAGACATGTTTGCGTCACGTGATCATTCTATACACATATGGCTTATATCAGACACGTGTGTGCGTCATGTGATCATTCTATACACATATGGCTTATATCAGACATGTTTGCGTCACGTGATCATTCTATACACATATGACTTATATCAGACACGTGTGTGCGTCACGTGATCATTCTATACACATATGACTTATATCAGACACGTGTGTGCGTCATGTGATCATTCTATACACATATGGCTTATATCAGACATGTTTGCGTCACGTGATCATTCTATACACATATGGCTTATATCAGACACGTGTGTGCGTCACGTGATCATTCTATACACATATGACTTATATCAGACACGTGTGTGCGTCATGTGATCATTCTATACACATATGGCTTATATCAGACATGTTTGCGTCACGTGATCATTCTATACACATATGGCTTATATCAGACACGTGTGTGTGTCACGTGATCATTCTATACACATATGGCTTATATCAGACACATGTTTGCGTCACGTGATCATTCTATACACATATGGCTTATATCAGACACGTGTGTGCGTCACGTGATCATTCTATACACATACGGCTTATATCAGACACTTGTGTGCGTCACCTGATCATTCTATACACATATGGCTTATATCAGACACATGTGTGCGTCACGTGATCATTCTATACACATATGGCTTATATCAGACACGTGCACGCGTTACGCGGACTCATTCTATACACATATGGCTTATATCAGACACATGTGTGCGTCACGTGATCATTCTATACACATATGGCTTATATCAGACACATGTGTGCGTCACGTGATCATTCTATACACATATGGCTTATATCAGACACATGTGTGCGTCGCGTGATCATTCTATACACATATGGCTTATATCAGACACATGTGTGCGTCACGTGATCATTCTATACACATATGGCTTATATCAGACACATGTGTGCGTCGCGTGATCATTCTATACACATATGGCTTATATCAGACACATGTGTGCGTCTCGTGATCATTCTATACACATATGGCTTATATCAGACACATGTGTGCGTCACGTGATCATTCTATACACATATGGCTTATATCAGACACATGTGTGCGTCACGTGATCATTCTATTCACATATGGCTTATATCAGACACATGTGTGCGTCACGTGATCATTCTATACACATATGGCTTATATCAGACACGTGTGTGCGTCACGTGATCATTCTATACACATATGGCTTATATCAGACACATGTGTGCGTCACGTGATCATTCTATACACATATGGCTTATATCAGACACATGTGTGTGTCACGTGATTATTCTATACACATATGACTTATATCAGACACGTGCACGCGTTACGCGGACTCATTCTATACACATATGGCTTATATCAGACACATGTGTGCGTCACGTGATCATTCTATACACATATGGCTTATATCAGACACATGTGTGCGTCGCGTGATCATTCTATACACATATGGCTTATATCAGACACATGTGTGCGTCGCGTGATCATTCTATACACATATGGCTTATATCAGACACATGTGTGCGTCACGTGATCATTCTATACACATATGGCTTATATCAGACACATGTGTGCGTCACGTGATTATTCTATACACATATGACTTATATCAGACACGTGCACGCGTTACGCGGACTCATTCTATACACATATGGCTTATATCAGACACATGTGTGCGTCACGTGATCATTCTATACACATATGGCTTATATCAGACACATGTGTGCGTCGCGTGATCATTCTATACACATATGGCTTATATCAGACACATGTGTGCGTCGCGTGATCATTCTATACACATATGGCTTATGTAGCGGAACCCATCACTGTTTTACCCTGTTTTATGATAATTCTTGGTTAAAATATGATCCTACAATATGTATGCTGGTTGATGCTCTGCAGAATATTAGCCAGACTTTTGCAGACCTAGGCTAATAGATAATCCTATTACAGAGATTCAAGAGATAAGAAAGTTGTAAAGGATCCTTGCATTGTCCAAAGTGTTTCCATTCTCTGATAAGAACAAAGAGGTGTAATTGAATCAGTGTCTGATTGTATCAAAGTTGCCAGGGAGGTGTGACCCCCCTATTGTTCTCTTTGTGTGTATTGTGTGTAGCCAAATATGGGCATGTGTATTGCCTGTGGCCAAAGAGATGTATATATAGTTCTGCAATGACAAAATAAAGTCAGTATTCATTTGACTCCCAAATTGTGTGTCGTCCAATATGGGAGGTCGGGGATGGTGAAACTGTAGTGCCTCGTGGGTATTTTATCGTATACCAGCGGAGATTTTGGACTGCGTGTTCCTGCTCCGTTACATTTGTTGGCAAGTGGTGGAATTGTTCCCACGGTCAGAAGGACAGCTACAGGAGACACCATTCCGTGGAGTACAAATTGAGGGCAACGCTAGTATCCGTACAGCGCCCCTGGCTACAGCAGGATGGAACCGGCTAGTTTTCGGACAGCGTTCCATGATGAGGATGAGAAGGAGGCCACAGACTACAGGGAAACAGACAGAAAGGAAATCTGGTATGATGCCCTCCAAGATGCCCAATGGCGGCGAGGTGAGAGTCTCCCCAGTGATGAGCAGCGGCTACAGAAGCGTGTGGCGATGCGGATGTATCTATTGGGAGAGCAGCCCCTGGATGAGTGGGTGACAAGACTAGAGACCCTGGTATGGCGAGAGATCTGGCTAGACAACGCATACCAGGCCCTCTGGTGGTATACCGTTCGACTTACCCCCTGGACGGCTGAACACGACTTACCGGAGGGGGATGATTATGATGGCCCGGGTTTATTATGGGATGCCTTGGAGGACGATATTGATCTTGGCAGCACGGAGGGGTCTAGGTTTTGGGACATCTACGACTACCGGATGGGCATGTATGTCTGGGATGACGAAGGCGAGGTGAGCAAAGACATGACCCACCTGGTAATGAGAGAGTGGGAGCTGGAGCAGGACTACCAACACCTGCTCAGCCTTGTGCAGCCCCAACCTACTCGACAAGCAGAACCAGACTTCATTGACTGGTCCTGGGATGACCTCCAGATGGCAGGTAGAGATGGGACCGAGGTCTCTCTACCGGCCCTACAGGGGGCAGAAGGTGTCGTCCTTCCCCCCCAGCGGCAGTGTGAACCCCAGGGGGCAGAAGGTGTCGTCCTTTCCCCCCAGCGGCAGTGTGAACCCCAGGGGGCAGAAGGTGTCGTCCTTCCCCCTCAGCGGCAGTGTGAACCCCAGGGGGCAGAAGGTGTCGTCCTTTCCCCCCAGCGGCAGTGTGAACCCCAGGGGGCAGAAGGTGTCGTCCTTCCCCCTCAGCGGCAGTGTGAACCCCAGGGGGCAGAAGGTGTCGTCCTTTCCCCCCAGCGGCAGTGTGAACCCCAGGGGGCAGAAGGTGTCGTCCTTCCCCCTCAGCGGCAGTGTGAACCCCAGGGGGCAGAAGGTGTCGTCCTTTCCCCCCAGCGGCAGTGTGAACCCCAGGGGGCAGAAGGTGTCGTCCTTTCCCCCCAGCGGCAGTGTGAACCCCAGGGGGCAGAAGGTGTCGTCCTTCCCCCCCAGCGGCAGTGTGAACCCCAGGGGGCAGAAGGTGTCGTCCTTTCCCCCCAGCGGCAGTGTGAACCCCAGGGGGCAGAAGGTGTCGTCCTTTCCCCCCAGCGGCAGTGTGAACCCCAGGGGGCAGAAGGTGTCGTCCTTCCCCCCCAGCGGCAGTGTGAACCCCAGGGTGCAGAAGGTGTCGTCCTTTCCCCCCAGCGGCAGTGTGTACCCCAGGGAGCAGAAGGTGTCGACCTTCCTCCACAGCGGCAGTGTGAACCCCAGGGGGCAGAAGGTGTCGTCCTTCCCCCTCAGCGGCATTGTGAACCCCAGGGGGCAGAAGGTGTCGTCCTTCCCCCCCAGCGGCAGTGTGTACCCCAGGGAGCAGAAGGTGTCGACCTTCCTCCACAGCGTCAGTGGGTACTCCAGGGGGCCAAAGGTGTCGTCCTTCCCCCCCAGTGGCAGTGTGAAACACAGGGGGCAGAAGGTGTCATCCTTCCCCCCCAGCGACAGTTTACCCTAACCAGGGGAGACACCAATCTCCCAGACGGCGCAGATGGGACCGTGGTCTCTGCGCCCACAGCTTGTCCAGATCCCCAACTACCGTCACTGGGACAACCGGAGGAGGGGGTAAGTACAAACTCCCCTCCCCAGCTAACTTCTAATGTGGCCCCAGGGTTAACAGAGGAAATGTTAACCCCCACTGACCCCCCACGTTTCCCTGGCTACTGAGCCGGAATATGTCCCAAGTACCCCAGCAGAAGAGCTGACAGCGGGGCAGAGTGCAGTCGGCCTCTGCCCTCCCTTTGTCCCTGGTACAGAGCAGGAGGTCCTGCAGGTTATACCAGCAGAAGAGCTGGCATCAGGGCAGAGTGCCGCGGGCCTCTGCCCCTCAAGTCCCCTCAGCGTGTTGCACCATCACCCCAGCGAAATATCCAGGTGCCTGGTTAGACTTCCCCCCAAAGGAGAGATGTGTGACGAAGTGCCCTTCGCCACTTTGGCTTGGAGAGGACTGTTTGCCAGCCTCCTGCCCTGCGACTATGGCCCTGGTACATATTGCCCTTTGGAACCAGTGTTCGGCCATACCAGAGTGTAAGTCACTCATTCTGGCCCTTTACATACAGGGGGTCATTCTGTACTTGCCCTGTGGGAGCGGTGATACCCCAGATAGCTATGCCATGGAGCCCATTCATATGATGAAAGACTATGGGAAAGACTTTAGCTACATGGCAATTGAACTGTGTGAAGAGGATCTGAGCGCTATTCGGTGGTTTTGTGCGCTCAGATCCCAGCTATCTGGGGATATGGGAAATGTGAGTAAATGTGAATTGCAGTAATGCTAATGGGTTGTCAAACTAGAGAATTGACCAACAAATACTTTTGTCCGGACATCCCCAGGCCGATCCGTTGGGATCAGACCGTGTATGCCGGCTTATGGTCACGGGGGAGGTGTGTAGCGGAACCCATCACTGTTTTACCCTGTTTTATGATTATTCTTGGTTAAAATATGATCCTACAATATGTATGCTGGTTGATGCTCTGCAGAATATTAGCCAGACTTTTGCAGACCTAGGCTAATAGATAATCCTATTACAGAGATTCAAGAGATAAGAAAGTTGTAAAGGATCCTTGCATTGTCCAAAGTGTTTCCATTCTCTGATAAGAACAAAGAGGTGTAATTGAATCAGTGTCTGATTGTATCAAAGTTGCCAGGGAGGTGTGACCCCCCTATTGTTCTCTTTGTGTGTATTGTGTGTAGCCAAATATGGGCATGTGTATTGCCTGTGGCCAAAGAGATGTATATATAGTTCTGCAATGACAAAATAAAGTCAGTATTCATTTGACTCCCAAATTGTGTGTCGTCCAATATGGGAGGTCGGGGATGGTGAAACTGTAGTGCCTCGTGGGTATTTTATCGTATACCAGCGGAGATTTTGGACTGCGTGTTCCTGCTCCGTTACAGCTTATATCAGACACATGTGTGCGTCATGTGATCATTCTATTCACATATGGCTTATATCAGACACATGTGTGCGTCACGTGATCATTCTATACACATATGGCTTATATCAGACACGTGTGTGCGTCACGTGATCATTCTATACACATATGGCTTATATCAGACACGTGTGTGCGTCACGTGATCATTCTATACACATATGGCTTATATCAGACTCGTGTGTGCGTCACATGATCATTCTATACACATATGGCTTATATCAGACACGTGTGTGCGTCACATGATCATTCTATACACATATGGCTTATATCAGACACATGTGTGCGTCACGTGATCATTGTATACACATATGGCTTATATCAGACACGTGTGTGCGTCACGTGATCATTCTATACACATATGGCTTATATCAGACACATGTGTGCGTCGCGTGATCATTCTATACACATATGGCTTATATCAGACACATGTGTGCGTCACGTGATCATTCTATACACATATGGCTTATATCAGACACGTGTGTGCGTCACATGATCATTCTATACACATATGGCTTATATCAGACACATGTGTGCGTCGCGTGATCATTCTATACACATATGGCTTATATCAGACACATGTGTGCGTCACGTGATCATTGTATACACATATGGCTTATATCAGACACGTGTGTGCGTCACGTGATCATTCTATACACATATGGCTTATATCAGACACATGTGTGCGTCGCGTGATCATTCTATACACATATGGCTTATATCAGACACATGTGTGCGTCACGTGATCATTCTATTCACATATGGCTTATATCAGACACATGTGTGCGTCACGTGATCATTCTATACACATATGGCTTATATCAGACACGTGTGTGCGTCACGTGATCATTGTATACACATATGGCTTATATCAGACACGTGTGTGCGTCACGTGATCATTCTATACACATATGGCTTATATCAGACACGTGTGTGCGTCACGTGATCATTGTATACACATATGGCTTATATCAGACACGTGTGTGCGTCATGTGATCATTCTATACACATATGGCTTATATGAGACACGTGTGTGCGTCACGTGATCATCCTATACACATATGGCTTATATCAGACACATGTGTGCGCCGCGTGATCATTCTATACACATATGGCTTATATCAGACACGTGTGTGCGTCACGTGATCATCCTATACACACACAGACTTATTTTATTTAACAATAAAACTAGTTTTTCCCACCCCCAGAGCTGCTTACATAGGCACAGGGTACCTACCAATAGAAACACGACATGTGGGTACAGATTTCAGCCCTTTACTAACCGACAAGTAAGCAGCAGCTCAATGCAGAGATCTTCAGATCAGTGTCTGACTCCTCCTACTTCCCTCTACAGTGAGACTACACATCCCATGATGCCTTTTTGCACAAACTGCCATCCCAGATTGCCTGTCATTGGCCACATTAGCTGGGATTTCTGGGGATTTCCCAAACTTTAGGGGAAGTTTATTCATGTTTTTTACTCTGTCAGATATGGTAATAACACCTAGGGATGTGCGCAGCTTCTTTATCAGGACCCGCGCATGTCAGTCATTGTATATCATGTAGGCCCCGGATCGCTGGTCCCAGGACGGTATCTGTCCGCATTCACTTGTCTGTGATCCCTTTGTATGTTTTGTGGGGCCATGTCACTGCAGCGCCTCCTGCTCTCTAGCAACAGGAAATGGCGCAGCACGCGACAATTCTTTGGAGAAGTTTATGGTCCTGCCGGGAGAGCATTTGAGGGCCGTGGACGGCTCACTTGCCCCTGAGAACATTTCCTCTCCACTTTGAAGCAGTGTCCGGCCTCATGTGCAGCTCTTAGTCACCTTTTCCTCTCACATTCCCAGCATGCTCTGGGCTTCTCCCTAATTCTTTCTTAGAGAGTCCTGCAGTCACAAGACAGGGCACAAAAAGGACAAACCTTTCCCAGAAAAGGATCCTCGCTGCTTTTTTAGGACTGCACGTTGGCGCTGCTGATTTTCCCAGTATATTCTGTCACAAAATACTCACAGGGAGCTCATTATCTGCTGGTGCGCTAGAGGGTCCTGGGAAATCCTCAAGGGACGAGATTATATTAGATTGTATTTGTGAGGTTAGGAATATGGCTGCAGAGCTTCATGTTCCCTAGTGATGCCATAATATCACCTGGCCCCATCATGTCCCCTGCTCCCCATCATGTCCCCTGCTCCCCATCATGTCCCCTGCTCCCCATCATCGCCCCTGCTCCCCATCATGTCCCCTGCTCCACATCATAGCCCCTGCTCCCCATCATCGCCCCTGCTCCCCATCATCGCCTCTGCTCCCCATCATCGCCCCTGCTCCTCTTCATGTCCCCTGCTCCCCATCATGTCCCCTGCTCCCCATCATCGTCCCTGCTCCGAATCATGTCCCCTGCTCCCCATCATCGCCAGCGCTCCCCATCATGTCCCCTGCTCGCCATCATGTCCCCTGCCCCTCATCATGTCCCCTGCTCCCCATCATCCTCACTGCTCCCCATCATGTCCCCTGCTCCCCATCATGTCCCCTGCTCCCCATCATGTCCCCTGCTCCCCATCATATCCCCTGCTCCCGATCATGTCCCCTGCTCCTCATCATGTCCCCTGCTCCTCATCATGTCCCCTGCTCCCCATCATCGCCCCTGCTCCCCATCATATCCCCTGCTCCCCATCATGTACCCTGCTCCCCATCATCGCCAGCGCTCCCCATCATGTCCCCTGCTCCCCATCATCCTCACTGCTCCCCATCATCCTCACTGCTCCCCATCATCACCCCTGCTCCTCATCATGTCCCCTGCTCCCCATCATCGCCCCTGCTCCCCATCATCGCCCCTGCTCCCCATCATGTCCCCTGCTCCCCATCATCGCCAGCGCTCCCCATCATGTCCCTGCTCCCCATCATGTCCCCTGCCCCTCATCATGTCCCTTGCTCCCCATCATCCGCACTGCTCCTCATCATCGCCCCTGCTCCCCATCATGTCCCCTGCTCCCCATCATCGCCAGCGCTCCCCATCATGTCCCCTGCTCCCCATCATGTCCCCTGCCCCTCATCATGTCCCCTGCTCCCCATCATCCTCACTGCTCGCCATCATGTCCCCTGCTCCCCATCATGTCCCCTGCTCCCCATCATCGCCCCTGCTCCCCATCATATCCCCTGCTCCCCATCATGTCCCCTGCTCCTCATCATGTCCCCTGCTCCTCATCATGTCCCCTGCTCCTCATCATGTCCCCTGCTCCCCATCATCGCCCCTGCTCCCCATCATGTACCCTGCTCCCCATCATCGCCAGCGCTCCCCATCATGTCCCCTGCTCCCCATCATCCTCACTGCTCCCCATCATCACCCCTGCTCCTCATCATGTCCCCTGCTCCCCATCATCGCCCCTGCTCCCCATCATGTCCCCTGCTCCCCATCATCACCAGCACTCCCCATCATGTCCCCTGCTCCCCATCATGTCCCCTGCTCCCCATCATGTCCCCTGCTCCCCATCATGTCCCCTGCCCCTCATCATGTCCCCTGCTCCCCATCATCCGCACTGCTCCTCATCATCGCCCCTGCTCCCCATCATGTCCCCTGCTCTCCATCATCGCCAGCGCTCCCCATCATGTCCCCTGCTCCCCATCATGTCCCCTGCCCCTCATCATGTCCCCTGCTCCCCATCATCCTCACTGCTCGCCATCATGTCCCCTGCTCCCCATCATGTCCCCTGCTCCCCATCATTGCCCCTGCCCCTCATCATCAACCCTGCTCCCCATCATGTCCCCTGTTCCCCATCATCGCCCCTGCTCCCCATCATCGCCCCTGCTCCCCATCATCGCCCCTGCTCCCCATCATCGCTCCTGCTGCTCATCATCATCCCTGCTCCCCATCATGTCCCCTGCTCCCCATCATTGCCCCTGCCCCTCATCATGTACCTTGATCCCCATCATCGCCCCTGCTACCTATCATCCACCCTGCTCTGCATCATGCCCCCTTCTCCCCATCATCCTCACTGCTCCACATCATGTCCCCTGCTCCTCATCATTGCCCCTGCTCCCCATCTTCTCCCCTGCTCCCCATCATCGCCCCTACTCCCCATCATCTCCCCTGCTCCTCATTATCGCCCCTGCTCCCCATCATGTCCCCTGCTCCCCATCATCCTCACTGCTCCCCATCATCGCCCTTGCTCCCCATCATCGCCCCTGCTCCCCATCATCCTCACTGCTCCCCATCATCGCCCTTGCTCCCCATCATCGTCCCTTCTCCCCATCATCGTCCCTGCTCCCCATCATCGTCCCTGCTCCCCATCATCGTCCCTGCTCCCCATCATCGCCCCTGCTCCCCATCATCCTCACTGCTCCCCATCATCGCCCTTGCTCCTCATCATCGTCCCTGCTCCCCATCATCCTCACTGCTCCCCATCATCGCCCCTGCTCCCCATCATCGGCCCTGCTACGTATCATCACCCCTGCTCTGCATCATGCCCCCTTCTCCCCATCATCCTCACTGCTCCACATCATGTCCCCTGCTCCTCATCATTGCTCCCCCCATCATCGCCCCTGTTCCCCATCATTGCCCCTGCTCCCTTGTCTCAGGACCATAGGATGTGTCTGGTGTCTCAGGACCAAAGGTTGTGTCCGGTGTCTCAGGACCATAGGATATGTCCGGTGTCTCAGGACCATAGGATGTGTCTGGTGTCCCAGGACCATAGGATGTGTCTGGTGTCTCAGGACCATAGGTTGTGTCCGGTGTCTCAGGACCATAGGATATGTCCGGTGTCTCAGATCCATAGGTTGTGTCCGGTGTCTCAGGACCATAGGTTGTGACCGGTGTCTCAGGACCATAGGTTGTGTCCGGTGTCTCAGGACCATAGGTTGTGTCCGGTGTCTCAGGACCATAGGTTGTGTCCGGTGTCTCAGATCCATAGGTTGTGTCCGGTGTCTCAGATCCATAGGTTGTGTCCGGTGTCTCAGATCCATAGGTTGTGTCCGGTGTCTCAGATCCATAGGTTGTGTCCGGTGTCTCAGGACCATAGGTTGTGTCCGGTGTCTCAGGACCAATGGTTGTGTCCGGTGTCTCAGGACCAATGGTTGTGTCCGGTGTCTCAGGACCAATGGTTGTGTCCGGTGTCTCAGGACCATAGGTTGTGTCCGGTGTCTCAGATCCATAGGTTGTGTCCGGTGTCTCAGATCCATAGGTTGTGTCCGGTGTCTCAGATCCATAGGTTGTGTCCGGTGTCTCAGATCCATAGGTTGTGTCCGGTGTCTCAGGACCATAGGTTGTGTCCGGTGTCTCAGATCCATAGGTTGTGTCCGGTGTCTCAGATCCATAGGTTGTGTCCGGTGTCTCAGGACCATAGGTTGTGTCCGGTGTCTCAGGACCATAGGTTGTGTCCGGTGTCTCAGATCCATAGGTTGTGTCCGGTGTCTCAGGACCATAGGTTGTGTCCGGTGTCTCAGGACCATAGGTTGTGTCCGGTGTCTCAGATCCATAGGATGTGTCCGGTGTCTCAGATCCATAGGTTGTGTCCGGTGTCTCAGATCCATAGGTTGTGTCCGGTGTCTCAGGACCATAGGTTGTGTCCGGTGTCTCAGGACCATAGGTTGTGTCCGGTGTCTCAGGACCATAGGTTGTGTCCGGTGTCTCAGATCCATAGGATATGTCCGGTGTCTCAGATCCATAGGTTGTGTCCGGTGTCTCAGATCCATAGGATGTGTCCGGTGTCTCAGATCCATAGGATGTGTCCGGTGTCTCAGATCCATAGGTTGTGTCCGGTGTCTCAGGACCGTAGGTTGTGTCCGGTGTCTCAGGACCATAGGTTGTGTCCGGTGTCTCAGATCCATAGGTTGTGTCCGGTGTCTCAGGACCATAGGTTGTGTCCGGTGTCTCAGATCCATAGGTTGTGTCCGGTGTCTCAGGACCATAGGTTGTGTCCGGTGTCTCAGGACCATAGGTTGTGTCCGGTGTCTCAGATCCATAGGTTGTGTCCGGTGTCTCAGGACCATAGGATGTGTCCGGTGTCTCAGATCCATAGGATGTGTCCGGTGTCTCAGATCCATAGGTTGTGTCCGGTGTCTCAGGACCGTAGGTTGTGTCCGGTGTCTCAGGACCATAGGTTGTGTCCGGTGTCTCAGATCCATAGGTTGTGTCCGGTGTCTCAGGACCATAGGTTGTGTCTGGTGTCTCAGGACCGTAGGTTGTGTCCGGTGTCTCAGGACCGTAGGTTGTGTCCGGTGTCTCAGATCCATAGGTTGTGTCCGGTGTCTCAGATCCATAGGTTGTGTCCGGTGTCTCAGGACCATAGGATGTGTCCGGTGTCTCAGATCCATAGGTTGTGTCCGGTGTCTCAGGACCAATGGTTGTGTCCGGTGTCTCAGGACCAATGGTTGTGTCCGGTGTCTCAGGACCATAGGTTGTGTCCGGTGTCTCAGATCCATAGGTTGTGTCCGGTGTCTCAGATCCATAGGTTGTGTCCGGTGTCTCAGATCCATAGGTTGTGTCTGGTGTCTCAGGACCATAGGTTGTGTCCGGTGTCTCAGGACCATAGGTTGTGTCCGGTGTCTCAGGACCATAGGTTGTGTCCGGTGTCTCAGATCCATAGGTTGTGTCCGGTGTCTCAGATCCATAGGTTGTGTCCGGTGTCTCAGGACCATAGGTTGTGTCCGGTGTCTCAGATCCATAGGTTGTGTCCGGTGTCTCAGGACCATATGATATGTCCGGGGTCTCAGATCCATAGGTTGTGTCCGGTGTCTCAGGACCATAGGTTGTGTCCGGTGTCTCAGATCCATAGGTTGTGTCCGGTGTCTCAGATCCATAGGATGTGTCCGGTGTCTCAGGATCATAGGATGTGTCCGGTGTCTCAGGACCATAGGTTGTGTCCGGTGTCTCAGATCCATAGGTTGTGTCCGGTGTCTCAGGACCATAGGTTGTGTCCGGTGTCTCAGATCCATAGGTTGTGTCCGGTGTCTCAGATCCATAGGATGTGTCCGGTGTCTCAGGACCATAGGTTGTGTCCGGTGTCTCAGATCCATAGGTTGTGTCCGGTGTCTCAGATCCATAGGTTGTGTCCGGTGTCTCAGGACCATAGGTTGTGTCCGGTGTCTCAGAACCTTAGGTTGTGTCCGGTGTCTCAGATCCATAGGTTGTGTCCGGTGTCTCAGGAACGTAGGTTGTGTCCGGTGTCTCAGATCCATAGGTTGTGTCCGGTGTCTCAGATCCATAGGTTGTGTCTGGTGTCTCAGATCCATAGGTTGTGTCCGGTGTCTCAGATCCATAGGTTGTGTCCGGTGTCTCAGATCCATAGGTTGTGTCCGGTGTCTCAGATCCATAGGTTGTGTCTGGTGTCTCAGGACCATAGGTTGTGTCTGGTGTCTCAGGACCATAGGTTGTGTCCGGTGTCTCAGATCCATAGGTTGTGTCCGGTGTCTCAGGACCGTAGGTTGTGTCCGGTGTCTCAGGACCGTAGGTTGTGTCCGGTGTCTCAGGACCGTAGGTTGTGTCCGGTGTCTCAGGATGTACAGCATGGTTGTGATTACTATAGCCGCCTGTAGGTCCATCAGTACAGGTTCTTTAACCTGTTTGACCCGCCCGCATGTCTATGAACCTTGTCCTGGTGAATGGGCTTGTGTACTTCAATGAAGCTGTGAGCTGTACCATGTAGGGTCACCCAAGATGGACTGGTCATTGGAGAGAGGTCAGACAAATTGTGGTCTGCTGGAGAAGGAACCAGCAACCTTTCCCAGTATCTGCCAAGATAGCCTTACGGATAAGCACAACCCGACCACGATGTGTCCATAGCGTCACCGCTTCTTCCAATCTTGTAATGAATAGTATAACATGGCTGCCCTCCCAGTGGTATTGTATGTGCTGGATACATGATGGAGGGTCTCGTCTAGGACCAGATATACTAAGGGGTATATGGACTAAAGGACGCACCACACGCACCGTATTAGTCATACTACAATCATGTATGTGATATACGGGTTATATCTATGACGCCTCTCCATGTCCCTTTCTAACATTGTATACAAACATAGCTAAAGGGTTAATGCTTGGTTGCACTTTGTATTTCCAAATAATCCGCCCCACTCACCCACATTCCAGTAGGATGGGCGCGCTCATAGTAATAACTGGGCCAAGAGCGCCACCTGCTGGGCTGTACCGTATATTGCACGAGGCTCGGGCTTTGGTCCTTTACTTCTAACCACTAATATACACGATTAGAAGCACAATGAGAGTATGACATCTACAACAGCCAGTGCATTCATCAGCTCTAATACAATGTTCATTCATTTACATAAAACTATTTCAGCGGAGATGATACCGTAATGTACCATAGACACACGCTCCTGAGAGAGTAACAGGAAAGATCAGCCGAAAAAAGAAACTGATGATGGAGTCCTGCTGACGTCACCATGACATCTCTCCGACCTCTCTTGCCCCTGGCCTAGTCACTCCGCACTCTCTTGCACTGACCTCATCTCTCAGCTCTCTCTCTTGCACTGACCTCATCTCTCAGCTCTCTCTCCTGCACTGACCTCATCTCTCAGCTCTCTCTCCTGCACTGACCTCATCTCTCAGCTCTCTCCTGCACTGACCTCATCTCTCAGCTCTCTCTCCTGCACTGACCTCATCTCTCAGCTCTCTCTCCTGCACTGACCTCATCTCTCAGCTCTCTCCTGCACTGACCTCATCTCTCAGCTCTCTCTCTTGCACTGACCTCATCTCTCAGCTCTCTCTCTCCTGCACTGACCTCATCTCTCAGCTCTCTCTCTTGCACTGACCTCATCTCTCAGCTCTCTCTCCTGCACTGACCTCATCTCTCAGCTCTCTCTCCTGCACTGACCTCATCTCTCAGCTCTCTCTCTTGCACTGACCTCATCTCTCAGCTCTCTCTCTTGCACTGACCTCATCTCTCAGCTCTCTCTCCTGCACTGACCTCATCTCTCAGCTCTCTCTCTTGCACTGACCTCATCTCTCAGCTCTCTCTCCTGCACTGACCTCATCTCTCAGCTCTCTCTCCTGCACTGACCTCATCTCTCAGCTCTCTCTCTTGCACTGACCTCATCTCTCAGCTCTCTCTCCTGCACTGACCTCATCTCTCAGCTCTCTCCTGCACTGACCTCATCTCTCAGCTCTCTCTCTTGCACTGACCTCATCTCTCAGCTCTCTCTTGCACTGACCTCATCTCTCAGCTCTCTCTCTTGCACTGACCTCATCTCTCAGCTCTCTCTCCTGCACTGACCTCATCTCTCAGCTCTCTCTCCTGCACTGACCTCATCTCTCAGCTCTCTCTCTCCTGCACTGACCTCATCTCTCAGCTCTCTCTCTTGCACTGACCTCATCTCTCAGCTCTCTCTTGCACTGACCTCATCTCTCAGCTCTCTCTCCTGCACTGACCTCATCTCTCAGCTCTCTCTCCTGCACTGACCTCATCTCTCAGCTCTCTCTTGCACTGACCTCATCTCTCAGCTCTCTCTCTTGCACTGACCTCATCTCTCAGCTCTCTCCTGCACTGACCTCATCTCTCAGCTCTCTCCTGCACTGACCTCATCTCTCAGCTCTCTCCTGCACTGACCTCATCTCTCAGCTCTCTCTTGCACTGACCTCATCTCTCAGCTCTCTCTTGCACTGACCTCATCTCTCAGCTCTCTCTCTTGCACTGACCTCATCTCTCAGCTCTCTCTCTTGCACTGACCTCATCTCTCAGCTCTCTCTCCTGCACTGACCTCATCTCTCAGCTCTCTCTCTTGCACTGACCTCATCTCTCAGCTCTCTCTCTTGCACTGACCTCATCTCTCAGCTCTCTCTCTTGCACTGACCTCATCTCTCAGCTCTCTCTCCTGCACTGACCTCATCTCTCAGCTCTCTCTCTTGCACTGACCTCATCTCTCAGCTCTCTCTCTTGCACTGACCTCATCTCTCAGCTCTCTCTCCTGCACTGACCTCATCTCTCAGCTCTCTCTCCTGCACTGACCTCATCTCTCAGCTCTCTCTCTTGCACTGACCTCATCTCTCAGCTCTCTCCTGCACTGACCTCATCTCTCAGCTCTCTCTCCTGCACTGACCTCATCTCTCAGCTCTCTCTCTTGCACTGACCTCATCTCTCAGCTCTCTCTCTCCTGCACTGACCTCATCTCTCAGCTCTCTCTCTTGCACTGGACCTCATCTCTCAGCTCTCTCCTGCACTGACCTCATCTCTCAGCTCTCTCTCTTGCACTGACCTCATCTCTCAGCTCTCTCCTGCACTGACCTCATCTCTCAGCTCTCTCTCTTGCACTGACCTCATCTCTCAGCTCTCTCCTGCACTGACCTCATCTCTCAGCTCTCTCTCTTGCACTGACTCATCTCTCAGCTCTCTCTCCTGCACTGACCTCATCTCTCAGCTCTCTCTCTCTGCACTGACCTCATCTCTAAGCTCTCTCTCCTGCCACTGAACCTCAGTCTCTTCTCGTCCAGCCTCTCTCTCCTGGCACTGATCTCATCTCTCAGCTCTCTCTCCTGCACTGACCTCATCTCTCAAGCTCTCTCTCCTGCACTGGACCTCATCTCCTCAGCTTCTCTCTCCTGCACTGACCTCATCTCTCAGCTTCTCTCACTCTCATCCTAGCACTGACTCATCTTCACTCTCTCAGCTCTCTCTCTCCTGCACTGACCTCATCTCTCAGCTCTCTCTCCTGCACTGACCTCATCTCTCAGCTCTCTCTCTCCTGCACTGACCTCATCTCTCAGCTCTCTCTCCTGCACTGACCTCATCTCTCAGCTCTCTCTCTGCACTGACCTCATCTCTCAGCTCTCTCTCTGCACTGACCTCATCTCTCAGCTCTCTCTTGCACTGACCTCATCTCTCAGCTCTCTCTCCTGCACTGACTCATCTCTCAGCTCTCTCCTGCACTGACCTCATCTCTCAGCTCTCTCTCCTGCACTGACCTCATCTCTCAGCTCTCTCTCCTGCACTGACCTCATCTCTCAGCTCTCTCTCCTGCACTGACCTCATCTCTCAGCTCTCTCCTGCACTGACCTCATCTCTCAGCTCTCTCTCCTGCACTGACCTCATCTCTCAGCTCTCTCCTGCACTGACCTCATCTCTCAGCTCTCTCTCCTGCACTGACCTCATCTCTCAGCTCTCTCCTGCACTGACCTCATCTCTCAGCTCTCTCTCCTGCACTGACCTCATCTCTCAGCTCTCTCTCCTGCACTGACCTCATCTCTCAGCTCTCTCTCTCCTGCACTGACCTCATCTCTCAGCTCTCTCTCCTGCACTGACCTCATCTCTCAGCTCTCTCTCCTGCACTGACCTCATCTCTCAGCTCTCTCTCCTGCACTGACCTCATCTCTCAGCTCTCTCTCCTGCACTGACCTCATCTCTCAGCTCTCTCTCTCTGCACTGACCTCATCTCTCAGCTCTCTCTCCTGCACTGACCTCATCTCTCAGCTCTCTCTCTGCACTGACCTCATCTCTCAGCTCTCTCTCCTGCACTGACCTCATCTCTCAGCTCTCTCTCCTGCACTGACCTCATCTCTCAGCTCTCTCTCCTGCACTGACCTCATCTCTCAGCTCCTCTCTCTGCACTGACCCTCATCTCTCAGCTCTCTCTCTTGCACTGACCTCATCTCTCAGCTCTCTCTCCTGCACTGACCTCATCTCTCAGCTCTCTCCTCTTGCACTGACCTCATCTCTCAGCTCTCTCTCTGCACTGACCTCATCTCTCAGCTCTCTCTTTGCACTGACCTCATCTCTCAGCTCTCTCTCCTGCACTGACCTCATCTCTCAGCTCTCTCTTGCACTGACCTCATCTCTCAGCTCTCTCTCTCTTGCACTGACCTCATCTCTCAGCTCTCTCTCCTGCACTGACCTCATCTCTCAGCTCTCTCTCTCCTGCACTGACCTCATCTCTCAGCTCTCTCTCTTGCACTGACCTCATCTCTCAGCTCTCTCTCCTGCACTGACCTCATCTCTCAGCCTCTCTCCTGCACTGACCTCATCTCTCAGCTCTCTCTCCTGCACTGACCTCATCTCTCAGCTCTCTCTCTTGCACTGACCTCATCTCTCAGCTCTCTCTCCTGCACTGACCTCATCTCTCAGCTCTCTCTTGCACTGACCTCATCTCTCAGCTCTCTCTCTTGCACTGACCTCATCTCTCAGCTCTCTCTCTTGCACTGACCTCATCTCTCAGCTCTCTCTCTTGCACTGACCTCATCTCTCAGCTCTCTCCTGCACTGACCTCATCTCTCAGCTCTCTCTCCTGCACTGACCTCATCTCTCAGCTCTCTCTTGCACTGACCTCATCTCTCAGCTCTCTCTCCTGCACTGACCTCATCTCTCAGCTCTCTCTCCTGCACTGACTCATCTCTCAGCTCTCTCTCCTGCACTGACCTCATCTCTCAGCTCTCTCTCCTGCACTGACCTCATCTCTCAGCTCTCTCTCCTGCACTGACTCATCTCTCAGCTCTCTCTCCTGCACTGACCTCATCTCTCAGCTCTCTCCTGCACTGACCTCATCTCTCAGCTCTCTCTCCTGCACTGACCTCATCTCTCAGCTCTCTCTCCTGCACTGACCTCATCTCTCATCTCTCTCTCCTGCACTGACCTCATCTCTCAGCTCTCTCTGCACTGACCTCATCTCTCAGCTCTCTCTCCTGCACTGACCTCATCTCTCAGCTCTCTCTCCTGCACTGACCTCATCTCTCAGCTCTCTCTCTGCACTGACCTCATCTCTCAGCTCTCTCTCCTGCACTGACCTCATCTCTCAGCTCTCTCTCTTGCACTGACCTCATCTCTCAGCTCTCTCTCTTGCACTGACCTCATCTCTCAGCTCTCTCCTGCACTGACCTCATCTCTCAGCTCTCTCTCCTGCACTGACCTCATCTCTCAGCTCTCTCTCCTGCACTGACCTCATCTCTCAGCTCTCTCCTGCACTGACCTCATTTCTCAGCTCTCTCTCCTGCACTGACCTCATCTCTCAGCTCTCTCTGCACTGACCTCATCTCTCAGCTCTCTCTCCTGCACTGACCTCATCTCTCAGCTCTCTCCCTGCACTGACCTCATCTCTCAGCTCTCTCTCCTGCACTGACCTCATCTCTCAGCTCTCTCTCTCCTGCACTGACCTCATCTCTCAGCTCTCTCCTGCACTGACCTCATCTCTCAGCTCTCTCTCTCCTGCACTGACCTCATCTCTCAGCTCTCTCTTGCACTGACCTCATCTCTCAGCTCTCTCTCCTGCACTGACCTCATCTCTCAGCTCTCTCTCCTGCACTGACCTCATCTCTCAGCTCTCTCCCCTGCACTGACCTCATCTCTCAGCTCTCTCTGCACTGACCTCATCTCTCAGCACTCTCTCCTGCACTGACCTCATCTCTCAGCTCTCTCTCCTGCACTGACCTCATCTCTCAGCTCTCTCCTGCACTGACCTCATCTCTCAGCTCTCTCTCCTGCACTGACCTCATCTCTCAGCTCTCTCCTGCACTGACCTCATCTCTCAGCTCTCTCTCTGCACTGACCTCATCTCTCAGCTCTCTCTCCTGCACTGACCTCATCTCTCAGCTCTCTCTCTTGCACTGACCTCATCTCTCAGCTCTCTCTCCTGCACTGACCTCATCTCTCAGCTCTCTCTCTTGCACTGACCTCATCTCTCAGCTCTCTCTCCTGCACTGACCTCATCTCTCAGCTCTCTCTCCTGCACTGACCTCATCTCTCAGCTCTCTCTCCTGCACTGACCTCATCTCTCAGCTCTCTCTCCTGCACTGACCTCGTCTCTCAGCTCTCTCTCTTGCACTGACCTCATCTCTCAGCTCTCTCTTGCACTGACCTCATCTCTCAGCTCTCTCTCCTGCACTGACCTCATCTCTCAGCTCTCTCTCCTGCACTGACCTCATCTCTCAGCTCTCTCTCCTGCACTGACCTCATCTCTCAGCTCTCTCTCCTGCACTGACCTCATCTCTCAGCTCTCTCTCTGCACTGACCTCATCTCTCAGCTCTCTCTCCTGCACTGACCTCATCTCTCAGCTCTCTCCTGCACTGACCTCATCTCTCAGCTCTCTCTCCTGCACTGACCTCATCTCTCAGCTCTCTCCTGCACTGACCTCATCTCTCAGCTCTCTCTCTCCTGCACTGACCTCATCTCTCAGCTCTCTCTCCTGCACTGACCTCATCTCTCATCTCTCTCTCCTGCACTGACCTCATCTCTCAGCTCTCTCCTGCACTGACCTCATCTCTCAGCACTCTCTCCTGCACTGACCTCATCTCTCAGCTCTCTCCTGCACTGACCTCATCTCTCAGCTCTCTCTCTGCACTGACCTCATCTCTCAGCTCTCTCTCCTGCACTGACCTCATCTCTCAGCTCTCTCCTGCACTGACCTCATCTCTCAGCTCTCTCTCCTGCACTGACCTCATCTCTCAGCTCTCTCTCTCTTGCACTGACCTCATCTCTCAGCTCTCTCTCTTGCACTGACCTCATCTCTCAGCTCTCTCTCTTGCACTGACCTCATCTCTCAGCTCTCTCTCCTGCACTGACCTCATCTCTCAGCTCTCTCTCCTGCACTGACCTCATCTCTCAGCTCTCTCTCTTGCACTGACCTCATCTCTCAGCTCTCTCTCTTGCACTGACCTCATCTCTCAGCTCTCTCTCCTGCACTGACCTCATCTCTCAGCTCTCTCTCCTGCACTGACCTCATCTCTCAGCTCTCTCTTGCACTGACCTCATCTCTCAGCTCTCTCTATTGCACTGACCTCATCTCTCAGCTCTCTCTCTGCACTGACCTCATCTCTCAGCTCTCTCTCTCCTGCACTGACCTCATCTCTCAGCTCTCTCTCCTGCACTGACCTCATCTCTCAGCTCTCTCCTGCACTGACCTCATCTCTCAGCTCTCTCCTGCACTGACCTCATCTCTCAGCTCTCTCCTGCACTGACCTCATCTCTCAGCTCTCTCCTGCACTGACCTCATCTCTCAGCTCTCTCCTGCACTGACCTCATCTCTCAGCTCTCTCCTGCACTGACCTCATCTCTCAGCTCTCTCCTGCACTGACCTCATCTCTCAGCTCTCTCTCCTGCACTGACATCATCTCTCAGCTCTCTCTCTCCTGCACTGACCTCATCTCTCAGCTCTCTCTCCTGCACTGACCTCATCTCTCAGCTCTCTCCTGCACTGACCTCATCTCTCAGCTCTCTCTCCTGCACTGACCTCATCTCTCAGCTCTCTCTCCTGCACTGACTCGTCATCTCTCAGCTCTCTCGCCGGGCATCTGACCTCACTCACATCTAGCGTCTCTCCGTGCACTGACCTCATCTCTCAGGCACATCTCTCTTGCACTGACCGCTCATCTCTCAGCTCTCTCAGTCTTGCTACTGACCTCATCTCTCAGCTCTCTCTCTGGCAGCTGAACGATCATGGCTCTCATGCTCTCTCTCTCTGCACTGAACTCATCGTCTAAGCTCTCTCTTGCAATCTGGACCATCATCTCTCAGCTCATCTCTCTTTGCACTTGACCTCATCTCTCAGCTCTCTCTCCTGCACATGACCTGCATCTCTCAGCTCGTCTACCTCTCTGCACTGACCTGCAGTCTCTCAGCTCACTCTCTGCACTGACCCTCTATCTCTCTAGCTCTCGACTCCTGCCTGACCTTCATCTCTTGCTCAGCTCTCTCTCACTGACCTGCACTGACCTCATCACTCTGGCCTCTCTCTGCACTGACCACTTCAGTCGTCAGCACTCTTCTCTCATTGTCACTTGACCTCATCTTCAGCGTCTTCGTCATCGGATTCGTTGCACTGACCTCTATCTCTCAGCTCTCTCTCTTGCACTGACCTCATCTCTCAGCTCTCTCTCTGCACTGACCTCATCTCTCAGCTCTCTCTCCTGCACTGACCTCATCTCTCAGCTCTCTCTCTGCACTGACCTCATCTCTCAGCTCTCTCTCTTGCACTGACCTCATCTCTCAGCTCTCTCTCCTGCACTGACCTCATCTCTCAGCTCTCTCCTGCACTGACCTCATCTCTCAGCTCTCTCTCCTGCACTGACCTCATCTCTCAGCTCTCTCTTGCACTGACCTCATCTCTCAGCTCTCTCTCCTGCACTGACCTCATCTCTCAGCTCTCTCCTGCACTGACCTCATCTCTCAGCTCTCTCTCCTGCACTGACCTCATCTCTCAGCTCTCTCTCCTGCACTGACCTCATCTCTCAGCTCTCTCCTGCACTGACCTCATCTCTCAGCTCTCTCCTGCACTGACCTCATCTCTCAGCTCTCTCTCTTGCACTGACCTCATCTCTCAGCTCTCTCTCTTGCACTGACCTCATCTCTCAGCTCTCTCTCCTGCACTGACCTCATCTCTCAGCTCTCTCTCTCCTGCACTGACCTCATCTCTCAGCTCTCTCCTGCACTGACCTCATCTCTCAGCTCTCTCTCCTGCACTGACCTCATCTCTCAGCTCTCTCTCCTGCACTGACCTCATCTCTCAGCTCTCTCCTGCACTGACCTCATCTCTCAGCTCTCTCTCCTGCACTGACCTCATCTCTCAGCTCTCTCTCCTGCACTGACCTCATCTCTCAGCTCTCTCCTGCACTGACCTCATCTCTCAGCTCTCTCTTGCACTGACCTCATCTCTCAGCTCTCTCTCCTGCACTGACCTCATCTCTCAGCTCTCTCCACTGACCTCATCACTCTCAGCTCTCTCTCCTGCACTGACCTCATCTCTCAGCTCTCTTGCACTGACCTCATCTCTCAGCTCTCTCTTGCACTGACCTCATCTCTCTCTCCTGCACTGACCTCATCTCTCAGCTCTCTCTCCTGCACTGACCTCATCTCTCAGCTCTCTCTCCTGCACTGACCTCATCTCTCAGCTCTCTCTTGCACTGACCTCATCTCTCAGCTCTCTCTCCTGCACTGACCTCATCTCTCAGCTCTCTCTCTTGCACTGACCTCATCTCTCAGCTCTCTCTCTCCTGCACTGACCTCATCTCTCAGCTCTCTCTCCTGCACTGACCTCATCTCTCAGCTCTCTCTCCTGCACTGACCTCATCTCTCAGCTCTCTCTCCTGCACTGACCTCATCTCTCATCTCTCTCTCCTGCACTGACCTCATCTCTCAGCTCTCTCTCCTGCACTGACCTCATCTCTCAGCTCTCTCTCCTGCACTGACCTCATCTCTCAGCTCTCTCTCCTGCACTGACCTCATCTCTCAGCTCTCTCTCCTGCACTGACCTCATCTCTCAGCTCTCTCTCCTGCACTGACCTCATCTCTCAGCTCTCTCTCTCCTGCACTGACCTCATCTCTCAGCTCTCTCTGCACTGACCTCATCTCTCACTCTCCTGCACTGACCTCATCTCTCAGCTCTCTCTCCTGCACTGACCTCATCTCTCAGCTCTCTCTCCTGCACTGACCTCATCTCTCAGCTCTCTCTCCTGCACTGACCTCATCTCTCAGCTCTCTCTTGCACTGACCTCATCTCTCAGCTCTCTCTCTCCTGCACTGACCTCATCTCTCTCTCTCTCCTGCACTGACCTCATCTCTCAGCTCTCTCTCCTGCACTGACCTCATCTCTCAGCTCTCTCTCTCTTGCACTGACCTCATCTCTCAGCTCTCTCTCTCCTGCACTGACCTCATCTCTCAGCTCTCTCTCTTGCACTGACCTCATCTCTCAGCTCTCTCTCTCCTGCACTGACCTCATCTCTCAGCTCTCTCTTGCACTGACCTCATCTCTCAGCTCTCTCTCTCTTGCACTGACCTCATCTCTCAGCTCTCTCTCTCTTGCACTGACCTCATCTCTCAGCTCTCTCTTGCACTGACCTCATCTCTCAGCTCTCTCTGCACTGACCTCATCTCTCAGCTCTCTCTCCTGCACTGACCTCATCTCTCAGCTCTCTCTCTTGCACTGACCTCATCTCTCAGCTCTCTCTCTCCTGCACTGACCTCATCTCTCAGCTCTCTCTCTTGCACTGACCTCATCTCTCAGCTCTCTCTTGCACTGACCTCATCTCTCAGCTCTCTCCTGCACTGACCTCATCTCTCAGCTCTCTCTCCTGCACTGACCTCATCTCTCAGCTCTCTCTCCTGCACTGACCTCATCTCTCAGCTCTCTCCTGCACTGACCTCATCTCTCAGCTCTCTCTCTCTTGCACTGACCTCATCTCTCAGCTCTCTCCTGCACTGACCTCATCTCTCAGCTCTCTCTCCTGCACTGACCTCATCTCTCAGCTCTCTCCTGCACTGACCTCATCTCTCAGCTCTCTCTCCTGCACTGACCTCATCTCTCAGCTCTCTCTCTTGCACTGACCTCATCTCTCAGCTCTCTCTCGTGCACTGACCTCATCTCTCAGCTCTCTCTTGCACTGACCTCATCTCTCAGCTCTCTCTCTGCACTGACCTCATCTTCAGTCTCTCTCTGCACTGACCTCATCTC
>JAPZIH010000266.1:7500-32838 GCA_027410445.1 Discoglossus pictus
GTCCTCACACTACAAAACGCTTTCAATTATGTCTCAAACAGAATTCCCATGACTTCAGATTTTATTGCCTCGTCATTTTTGACGGGCAAGTCACTAGTTTATAATAAAGCGACGAGCTTTCGAGAAATAATGCCTCTATCAGTATCGCTTTTTGATTTGATAAAGAGGCATTATCTCTCGAAAGCTTGTCGCTTTATTATCACTATTCACTGCAATACTCTGATTATTCAAATATATATATATCTATCAAATCAAGAAAAAATTGGAATGCAGGGGCAATCGAGCCTATGCCTTACAATGGAGGGAATAAACAATCTTACCGCTGCATCACCATACTCTGCTTTAGTGTAAAACCATAATAAAATGTATTTTTTTTTTTTTTTATTAATTCCTTTTTTTATTTTCAAATTAGGATATACAAAACAACAATATGTCAAAATACATTCTTGTCAACTTTGTTACCTAGTTAAACAATCATTTACTTAAAACCATATCAGCATTCACTCCCTTTCATCCCTCCTTACATTCTGGAAGATCTGCGCTATTACTGGTCGTTCAATAATTCCTGTCCCATACTCTCCACTTAAGAGGGTCTGTTCTGATTAACCCACTTTGTATATAGTTAACTTCTAACTCTCTAATATGCTTTATTTTCCAAATAATATCAGAAAATATGGGAGGGGAACTATCTTTCCATTTCTTTATTAATAGATTTTTAGCTATTGAGAAGATAATAATCGCAACTGCTCTGTTTTCAATAGCTACCTCACTTGGAAACATATGTAGAATGCTACATTCTCCCTTAAAAGGGAGCTGATTCCCTGTTGGCTTGTCCAAAAGTTCGTAACAACTTTCCCAAAATTGTTTTATCTTGGGACAATCCCATAACATATGTAATAAATTAGCCTGATTACCGCATTCTCTCCAACACAGTTTATCTGCAGGGGAGTGTAAAATTTGTGCCATTTTCACAGGGGTCATATACCAGTTATTGATAATTTTAAAAAACGATTCTCTGTATGCTGTTTGTTTGATAAATCTGTTTGTCCATTTTAATGCTGTATCCCAGTCTGTTTCGTCTGTTTCTAGTTTTAGGATTAATTCCCATTGGATCATACCATTAGATTTGGAGTGCTCTCCGGCTGATCTTATGATGTTAAAACATTTAGATACTAGATGTTTATTCTCGGATTTAAGGAGGATTTTTTCCATGGTTTTTAATTCTTTATTATTTTGAGAATTTACCTTGGTTGTATCACAGGAAGTTCTATATGCTGTATATGCTAACCATCCTTCTCCTGAGATCCCAAACTTTTCTTTAATTTGTTCAAAGGGGGCGATCTGCCCGTTAATCACTGTGTCTCTTATCCGACTAAGTCCTTTCTTCTTCCAATCTTTCGTAATATTTTTCATATTTAAATGTATTATCGAGTCTAACGGAGTAATGATACTACCTTTAGGGATTAATTTATATTTCCTATTAATCTGTCTCCAATTTTTTAAAATTTCTTTCATAATAGTTGATCCTGCGGCTAGATCCTTAATGGCTGGTTCTACCCCAAAAACTAAAGCTGATAAATGGTGATTTAAATTTAAAGCTTTTTCTATTTCTATCCATGGAAGTATCTGTGATGTTTCTAACCATTTCAAGGTGTGTACTACACAATTCGCCTCCTGGTATGGTTGTACTAAAGGGTAAGCGATTCCTCCTTTTAGGAAGCTTCTTCCCATAGTTCTTTTTTTAACTCTTATATGACTGGAGTGGTGTATAAACACATCTATTACTCGTAACTTGTTCAACCAGCCCCTGGGGATCTTATAGGGGATACACCTTAAAATGTAATTTAATCTGGGAAGTAGCATCATTTTAACTGCTGCCATTTTACCTGAAAAAGAGAATCTATTTTTTCGCCAGTTATCTGTAATGTTCCGAAATTTAAACAATAAATCTTTATAATTTCTATCTAATGTGTTATGTATGTTTCCCAGGAAAATAATTCCTAGGTGCTTAATTGAGTCTGACTCCCAGTCATACCGATAATTGCTCTTTAATTGTGATTTCTGTCTCTTAGAGACATTAAAGCAAAGTATTTCAGATTTCCTATAATTCAATTTATAATAAGACACTCTACTGTATTTATCTATTATTTTTGCTAAATGGTAGAGAGATTCTTCAGGACGCGTGAGAGATAGTACTACATCGTCTGCGTATAAACTGATTTTATGTTCCTTCTCCCCCACTCTGATCCCATAAATTTGAAGGGATGACTTGATAGCTTCCGCCCGCCAGAGGTTCTATCATTAGTGTAAACAGAGTGGGGGAGAGGGGACAACCCTGTCTAGTGCCATTTGTAATTCCGAAGTGGTCTACCTTAACCCCTATCCCAGTTACTTCTGCTGTCGGGGATCTGTAAAGAGCTCCTATTGCCTTAGTCCCAAATTCTCCGAAGCCAAATTTAGACAACACCAATTTCATGTACTCCCACCCTACTCTGTCAAACGCTTTTTCCGCGTCTAAAGACAAGAATAGGGTGGGGGCACTATTTAGTCTTGCAACTTCGGCCAAATTCATAAGTTTTCTGATATTCTCTGTTCCCTGTCTACCGGTCACAAACCCCATTTGTTCTATTGCAATTAATTTTCCTATAAATTTTTGTATTCTAAGACTCAAAATCTTTGCATATAATTTAGTGTCTGCGTTTAAAAGAGAAATCGGTCTGTAATTTGAACAGGATTGTGTATCCAAATTGGCCTTCGGGATCATAATCAATGCTACCTTTGTCATTTCCGCTGGAATAGTTCCCGACGTTTTAATTTCATTAAATACTTCAGTAAGATGGGGACTCAGAGTTTGTGAAAATGTTTTATAGAAAAGATTAGTGTATCCATCTGGACCTGGAGATGTATAAGGTTTTAGTTGGTTAATTACTTGTAGTACTTCCTGGTTTGTAATTGGGTTATTCAATTCTGCTAGGTCCTCTGAAGATACTTTGGGCAGTTGTATCTCATCTAAAAATGCTTGAATTTCTTCCACCGCCGGTTTGCAAAGGGGGGCTGACTTTTCCAAATTATAGAGTTCCTTATAGTATCTAGTAAAGGCTTGTCCAATTTCCTGGGGGGAAGAAATATATCTTCCTTCCTCCTTAATAACTGTTATTCTTTTTTTTTCCTTTTTCTTTTTTACTTGTAAGGCTAATAATTTGCTGTTTTTATTGTTTTGATGATAATAAGTTTGTTGGCAGCGCCATATTTCTCTGTCTGATCTTAATTGATTGATCTTATTTATTCTGTTTCGTATTATTTTAATCTCTACCATTATTTGTTGTTGTGGATCTAGAATGTATTTGGATTCCAACTTATTTAATTCTATATATAACTCTTTTAACGGGGTTCCTCTTTGTTTAATCAATTGTGCTTTAAGTTTAATCATAAGCCCTCTTGTAAAAGCTTTTTGAGTGTTCCAAGTCGTGCAATGTGAAGGGACCGAGTGAATATTTATCTTAAAAAAACTCTCAATTTCTTTGTTTAAGTACTCTTTATTTTTCTCCATTCTTATTATCGTATCGTCTAGTTTCCATTGTGGTCTATCCCGTTTTACTTTATTAATTTCTATTACTAACGTCGTGTGTGCGTGATCCGAAGTGACAATCTTACCTATTTCGGTGTGCGTGACCTTGTTTATAATTTGAGAGTTTACCAGTGTTATATCTATTCGTGAGTATATATTGTGTGGATTGGAATAAAAGGAGAACTCCTTTTGGTTTGGATGTTGGACTCTCCAAGCATCAAATAAATGGTTTTTAATAATCCATTTCGTGAATATCTGCGCTTCTTTATTTACTTTACTTAAATTTTTATGTGCCGGTTTTATTGACCTGTCTAGATTTATGTTTGGAATCAAATTAAAGTCACCTGCTATCACCAGCGATCCCTGGGCGTACTTCTTAGTCAAATTGCCTATTAGTTTTAGAAATTTTACTTGTTTCTCATTTGGCGCGTAAATATTTATTAGTGTCATTTCCTGTTTATTAATCTGACCCTTCCATAGGATGTATCGGCCCTCTGGGTCTATTATTAATAATGTTTCTACAATTTCTAAATTATTAGAGAAAAAGATTGAAACTCCCCTCTTTTTCTTTTCTCCTACTGAATGATGACTGCAATCAAAATCCCCTGTCGCGAAACCTGGAATCTTGGTTTTCCCCCAGTGTGTCTCTTGTAGCAATATCAAGTCTGCTTTCTCTTTTCTACAATGTCTGAGGACAGTTTTCCTTTTACTAGGAGAATTTAAACCATTTACATTCCAACTAAGTATTTTTATGGACATTAATTACAAAAGCAGTAAATTCTTATTGACCCTTTATCTACAGCTACAATATCTCCCCTTGTGACTTTGTCTACCCAGAGTGCCAGATCTTCCTTACTTCCATTCATACTAACATTCATACAATTAGAACAGAAGAGACTCATATCAAGCCTTTCCAAACTTCTGTTCAGCAGGGAATCAACCGTTGTTTAGAAATGGTTGGCGGATTAATTTGGAGACAACGGTAACTTTTAGAGATCTTTCCATTCTTATATCTTGCCTTGTGTTTATACCTTCTTTATCGACATACCATAATTTAGCACCCTCTATGATTTGTATTCTAATTTTAACCCCTCTCTGACCCTCTCCCTCTTTCCATTCCATCACCGCCCTCCACTACCAATTTACCTATTCACATTCTTTGATCGGTTTAAACATTATTCCTTAGACAAACCCAGGATGACAGTAAGGGGATAGCAAAGGTGAGAAACACCTAAAAGAAATAAGAGGAAGTAACAAAAAAAAAAAAAAAAAAAGGAAAAAAACATATCGGCTTTGTTTGAATTGTCCCTTAGTCTGACAAAGTCATTTCTTCCTCTGCCAATCAGGCATGGGGACTTGCAGGTCCATTGCAGGATCTTTCGGATCCGGGTTGTTAAGCTTACTAATACTCAAAACGTCTCGGGCTTCTGCCACGGTCTTAATCTTATGCCAAGTTGAGCCTTGTGATACCAGTAGACCTACTGGGAAGGTCCATTTGTAAATAATGTTGCTCTTTCTTAAGGCTTGTGTTATGAAGTTAAACTCCTTTCTCTTGCTCATTGTGCCTTTTGAAAGATCTGCAAATATTTGAATATTTTCATATGGCTGTCCGAATGTCTTCATCAAGTAACTTGCTTTCGATATTGCTTCTTTTGTAGATGTATGATGGATTCTTACTATCACATCTCTGGGATTTTTATTTTGTAAATAGCTTGGGAGCGGAATTCAGTGAATTGTATCCAGTTTTGGATCCAGCTGCGAAAAATTAGGAGTAACTTTGGTAAACAGTTCCAAGATGTATGTTGGGAGATCTTCTCTTTTAATAGCTTCCGGTATACCTCTTATTCGCAGGTTATTCTTCCGAGCCTTATCTTCCATCCTGTTCATCTGGTCATTCAATATTGAGATTTGGCTGGCCATTTTTGATGACTGTTCCAAAATCATATTGTGATCAATGATCAGTTTGTCAAATTTATCTTCCAAATCCGCAGAACGGCTGTTTACCTCTTTTATTGATTTTGCATTTTCCATTATTTGGTTTTTAATTTCAGCAAAAAATTCTTCTTGGAAGTTCTTCAAAATCTCCTTCATTTTGTCTGTGGTGAGGAAATTTTCCTCTTGTTTTTCCAGCTCTTTACTTGGTACCTTTGTGTGAGAAAGAGGAATACTTTGCTCCAGCACTTCTTTCGGAGTGTGTTTTGGGAGGGACGTTGTAGCGCTTTTGGGGGTAAAAAAGGGAGATGGCTCTGCGGTTGGGCTTTTCCTGGTTTTGGATTTGTTTTTGGCCGCCATTTTCTTTACTTTTATAATGTTCTAATTGCCCTAAAGGTTGATACTTCCAAGCCCCCTCTTTTTTTTTTTCCCCCTCTCTTTCCTTCCCCTTTTCTCTATCTACTTGTTCCTTTCTTTATTATTTCCTTTCCACTTCTTTCTCATTTCTCTTGTTATCTTTTTTTTTTTTGTCACAGATTTTTTTGTCACGGTTTATTCACTCCTTGTGATACCCGTGCTATTTTAATTAGAAGTGCTGTTTAGCTTATTGTGCATCCACAGTCTTAAGGATAGCTGAACCCTTCTGTCTTTCAGTAGAGAGTACGCTGTTTCTTTTATGACTGTTACTATTATGGTGCCTCTGAGGGATATTCCCTTAATCTGGTCATAGAGGGTTCCCGTTATTTTTACCAATTAGCTTCTTTTCATTTGCCGGAGCTATCCTCCTAATAGATTAGATTCTTCCGGTCTTCTAAGTTCCAATATGGGAGATGTTTATATTGGAGCAAGGGATTATATCCCCAGTCTGCTGCTTCTATTGCTTTATTGCTAATGGTTCTTTTCTTCCTTTTAGCGGGTATCTTATACCTTTATGACACCCTTGGTATGTTGGAGCTGCGTAGCCGCCAGCCTCAGGGGTTCTGAGTTAGTTAGCTGTATTTGCTTTAATTATACCCGTTGCTTTATAATAATTACACAGTTCTTTTCCAGCATTACAGCATTAGCATAAACAGCTCAGTACAGCAGATACCACAGTATACTTTTTCTAATGCAGATAAGGTAAGGTAAGGTTTAAGGGTGTAAGGGTATATTCCCTTATTCCTTACCTTTCTGCCTTGGTGCGCCTGGTGAGCTTCTCAGGGGTCTGGTTCCTGACGTCCCAGGGCTGCTCTGCCCACTTCTCCTCCTGTGGCTTCCAGCAAAGCCCTCTGCTTTGAAAAGCGCCTTCTTTAGAGGGTCCAGCACTCTGTCCGTTCTTTAGGGCTTAGAAATGCCCCTTTGTCCTTCCCTGGTCAGCTCTCCGCTCCTGCACGATGGTATTGCTGTTAATTCAGTGATACAGCGCTAGCTCGCGCTTCCCCTGGGCTGGAAGGCTGCTTCCAGCTCCCTGCTCTCGCTGCGTGACGTCACCCGCCGTCTCCTCCGCTGCACGCCGGCTTTTCGCGGCTACGGCTCCATTTCCGGTTCCCCCACTTAGCCCCCACTACTGTCGTAAACCATAATAAAATGTCTAACATTTACAAACTCACGCTTTATTATTTATGCACATTTTTGTGGGAGGGCTACAAGTGCTAAAAGAAAATGACAATATCAAAGTCAATTCTTGATCCGTTAAAAAAAAAAATGTAAACACATTTTCTACATGATTTTCCACCCTCTAACTGATGGTGCAAAGCACATATTGTGACATTCAATGGATAAAGTTACTGCCAGTATCTATAATTTTAAATATACAGTATATGCAACTTCAACTATGCCACTTTAAAGGGTTTCATTTAAAGAGATAATACCATTACTTAAACTTGGTTCACTGATTCTTTTATATTTATAAAAACAGTGCTTTTCAACTGATTGGCAAGCAAATTATGCATGATAATGCATACTGACTAACGGGCTCATGCCACAAAATGCAATTTATATATTCAAAGTGGTTTATTATGCTCAAGAAACCTTTCAGATGCTGCAAAAAAGAAAAAAAAATCAATGCTTTTCCATGGCTATTAATCTCAAGTCTAAATCTAAGGGCAAAATGGAAGGGGCCTAGAGTATTTACAAGCTGTTCCTGTAACAAATATTATCTTTGAGTGTTCTATGTACTACCGTAGACTCAAGTTACACTTTATGAAATAAATAGTCCTGACATTTTAAGGAATTATTCTCATGTTTACATAAACATTGTTTGACAAGGATTGTATCTTTACACATGACCTCTGTTGTTGTGTAAAGATACAATCATGCTCCATTACGTTGTCAGAATCCTTCTCTCAATGTTTTTTTTGTTTTTTTTTGTTAAGGAAAAAGAGATGGATGATGCAGCTGGTGACTTGAAACAGGCTCTTCCAAATGTATGTGATTTACTCCAAGTGCATGTAGAAGTACATCAGAAATCTGATAGGTTTGTATTTTATATCATGTTATCATGCAATTTTAAAAATACTAATTTGTCGTGCTCTGTACAGATGATCTAATTTGTTAGTGTGGTTGCTTATCCACTAGAGCAGGGATGGGCAAATTTGCCAAAGAGGGCCACATGAGAAACTGGGACTGTTGTGGAGGGCCTCCCTCCAGTGCCATATATGTGTGTACACACACACTTTCTTGTCAAACAGCCCCAGGCCCCCTCAGCAGCCATATTCACCCCCCAGGCCCCCCCCCCCTCCCCCTCCTCAGCAATATTCACCCCCAGGCCCCACTCAGCAGCACCATTCACCCCCAACCCCCTCATATCGGCACGTTACAAAACTCTGAGAGAGACTCGCCATACTTGCCACATAACAGAGAGAGGCAGCACACCCTTTTCAAGATAACCTATGTTACCATCATCTATGATGGGCAAGCTACTAGTAGATAAGAAAAAAAAATGGCACATAAGCTACAATAGAAACTTAAAAGACCACTGTAGTTTGGATAAAACCTCACAAGCTTGCGAAGTATGTAACTAAATAACATTACCCATCTATGCAAAAGAGGAACATAAAAGTAATCTAGAGATAATCTTATGTTTATATAATGAGTGATTCCATTTTAGACTGCCAGTTGGTCTATGGTTTCAGGGGGAGGGGCCTTTTTTTCTCACAGTGAGTAATATTCTCTGGGGAGAGACACACACACACACACACACACACACACACACACACACACACACACACACACACACACACACACACACACACACACACACACACACACACACACACACACACACACACACACACACACACACACACACACACACACACACACACACACACACACACACACACACACACACACACACACACACCTTTCACCTATGTATAGTGGAATTTGCCAGGGTCCATCAGAGGCATCAACATGTATACCTGTTGCATAAATCGTGCATTTAAAATAAAAGATTTTAAACATTGCGAAACGGAATTTTTACACCTTTAGTGTGCAAATATTACAATTAAGTGAGAGTCAGATACATTGTTTTCTCCGCTATTTGACTGAAATGTTACAGGAAACTGAGGGGCATTGAGTCTTACGGCTGTCTCGACTGCAATAAATGTGTGCTTGTGTCATGATCCTTCTGACCACCAGTTTTTGGGACTCATGTAATCCGGTGGTGTGGGACAGGGCTAAGTCTGTTTATAGTTATTTCATGTTATATTAAGTTGATTACTGTATGTTATGTTGCTTCCCTATGTGTGATTGACTTGTGCGTGCTGCATGTTCGGTTCATTAAGTGTTAAATAATTTAGAATGTTGCATTGTCAGGCTGTAACTTTCAGAGAGAGAATCAGTTGAGTGTTTCAGTTACATGGAAAGAGATGTAATGATGTTACTGTGGTAAATGTCTTAGATAAGATATATGTTCCTAAAAGAAAGGGAAGGTGATGTATCTAGAAGACATAAACAGTAAAGAAAAAGGTGACCTCTTGAGGACATAAACTCCTACAGAAAAGGGAGGTAATATGGCTGTGTGACTGGAGTGGATGTTGTCAGGCCTTGTTGATGAGGCCTTGTCGGTAGTAATTTATACAAAGTCCAAAAGATACACAGACTGTTGCAGAGCGTTGTCAGCTCATGTTTGAGTGTACATCTATTGAACCTGTTATGAATTACAACAACAATTAAAGCAGTTCCTGATGTTTTTATAATGCTGATCCTTCTTTCATATTCTTAAATACTACATCTAATTTTAAGAGTCATCAGCTGTCTTGAAGGGATAAAAAGAATCTGGGAGCACTGCTGGGTAGGTTTGGCCAAAATAGCCTTATCAAGCCCATAGAAGAAGCAGATCTCCACAGCTTGTATCTCCATTCAGCTTCATGTAAGTGAGATAAGGCTCTCTGAGTTTAAATCTATTGTTGGAATGCCTATAGTGTTTCTAATAACACTATTAGTGATAGTCAGGGAAACATTGCTATCTTCAGAGATTCGTGTTCACCCTAAATATTCCTGTCACTGCATTTCTTAGATTAGGGATTGAGCTAGTGAATGGAGGCTGCTGGTGCAAAATTTTAGGGGCTAGTTTTTTCAATTTTTCTATACAAGATAGGTGTGGCAGGGGGTCAAAAAGGATGGCCAGAAATATATGTAGATGCTTATATCATCCCTATGGTGATTAGATCACCTTTCTATAAATAAAAAGGAATTACCTGCCCCTGTCCCCTAATAAATTAAGAAACACCCAGTAAGCAGAGAGCCCCTACATTTGTCCTCTTACAGCAAGATGGGCAAGCTATAATTATTAGCAGTACAAGAAAAATGGGACTTCATAGGCTTTATTGAAATATGGTGGGATTAATCTAATGACTGGACAGTTAATTTGGACGGTTATACCTTATTTAGGAAATATAGGGGTAATGATAGAAGAGGAGGAGGGATTTGTCTGTATGTTAAGCCTGGTTTTAAACCTTTAGTCAGAGAAGATATTTATAGGGGAACTAGCGGCAACATTTAATCTTTGTGGGTTGAGTTAAATAGTGAAGCAGTAAATTCTAATCTCATATTGGTGGGAGTATGCTATAAACTCCCAAATATAACTGAAAGTGAGTAACTGCAATTATTGTTACAGATTGGAAATGCAACTAAGCATGTGCAAGTTCTAATAATGGGAGACTTTAACTACAGCAGCTTCTTGAATAAACTCAGGGATCATTATCTGGCCCAGGTTATACAAGAACCTACTAGAAATTGAGCCATCTTGGATTTAGTCCTCATAAGTAATATTGATATAATATCACATGTTATAATAGGGGGACAGCGATCACAATACAGTCTCATTTGAGATTGAATACAAAAAACAGAGTTGTAAGGGGCCAACACAAACTCTAAATTTTAAAAGGGCTAAGGGCAGCAATACAGCATATAGACTGGGATAAAGAACTTACAGGGAAAAATACTGAAAATAAATGGACAACATTCATAACCTTACTAAATATACATACACATTGGCATGTAACGTGAAATAAAATGAATAGGAGTAAATCGCATCACATGTGGCTAAACAATGACTTAAAGATCATGATAAGGAAAAAGAAACATGCATTTAAATTCTACAAGGAGGGAACAGAGGCAGATTTATGTGACTAAGGAAATCAACAAGGATTGCAAAAGGACTATTAGACTGGCTAAAATGGAAAATGAGAAGTCAGTTGCAAAGGAAAGCAAGACTAACCCTAAAATATTTTTTGAATATAATAATGGGAAGAAGGCGAAGGAGGAAGCTATATGAACATTATAGTGTGACACAGGTCGTCTGATAATTAGTGACCAGGAAAAGGCAGATGAGCGAATAGGTTATTTTCTTCGGTATATACAAGGGAGGTACCAGTGGTTGGGACACTGCAAAAAAAAAAATGGGGCTACACTACCATCACTAAATAATAGGTTGACGCAAGAAGAAATCTAAAAGAGATTGGAGAAAATAAATGTTGAGGAGAGAGGATGAGGATGGGGGGATTGAGGAGGGGGGGTTTGGGGTTGAGGAGGGGGGTTTGGGGTTGAGGATGAGGGGGGTTTGAGGTTGAGGATGAGGGGGGTTTGAGGATGAGGAGGGAGGTGGAGGAGGGTGATAAGGGAGGGGGGAAGAGACACAGGGAAGGGAGAGGGGAGAAGAGACACGGGAGAGAGAGGGGGACACAGAGGGCACAAGAGGGACACAGGGGGCAGCACATTTCCCACCCTCGGCTTATACTCGAGTCACTCATTTTACCCAGTATTTTGTGGTAAAATGGGTGCCTCTGCTTATACTTGGGACGGCTTATACTCGAGTATATACGGTACCTTATATAAATACAATCAGGGTCAATATAAGGCGTTGTCAAGTGAACTTTTTGTACCAAGAGATTTTCAACTGACAAGAGGACATCCCTTGAGGTTAGAGGAAAAAAGATTTCACCTTCAAGGAAGAAATTGGTTCTTCACAGTAAGGGTGGTTAAACCGCTTAATTCATTACCAAAGGAGGTGGTAACAGTGGATTCGATAGATAACTTTAAAAATAGGTTAGATATATTTTTGAATAAAGAGAGCATTCAAGGTTATCCTATATAACTAGCGAAGGAATATTGATCCAGGGAGAAATTTGATCGCCAGTCTCTGGGGTAAGGAAGGAATTTTGCTTTTTTCCCCCCTTATGGGACAATTGGCAAAGTTTAAATGTTTTTTTTTTCTGTTTGCCTTCCTCTGGATCAATTAACAATTATTAACAAATAGTCCACATATTAAAAGGATCAGAAAAGATCTAAAAAGGTTGAACTTGGTGGACCTCAAATACTATGTAACTATGTAAGATCAGTGCTGATATATAAAAACAAGATTATTATAGTAACGAACCATCCCATAAACTCAATGATTCCCTTATAATGTTGGGCTATTATTATTCCTTACATAGAAATTCCTGCAATAGATTTTATGTGTAATTTTATGTTTTTTTGCAGTTCTTTCTCTGTTTCACTCTCTTAAGCCGCCCCCCAAAGTGCAAAAAAGCAAGCAATTCTAAAGTTTAAACTCCCTAAAACTGCCATGAAGTAGTGTTTGAAATACCTTTTGCCATTACTTTTTAATTGGCTTTTTAGCAGTTTATATGCTGGCTATTATTGCTTAATACAAATATACTTTTAGTTACTTTTTGAGACTTTATCTGTCTGCTTATGCTAAGCAATTATTATTGGATTCAAAATATGGTTTAACGTTCTATTTTATCATGTAGAATAGATTTAATTAAACAAAATCAAGACTGCTTTATTTGTGCTCAACATTAAAAAAATAAATAAATCTGTTTTTCTCCCACTTCCAAATCTAGTGCTGCAAAAAATGAAGATGTCAACTCTCATGTCATGCAGTTACTCAATAGACATTGCATGGTGTTTGGAGATTATACGTGGACGGAATTTGATGAAAGCTTTTTAATGAAACATGTGAATTCTGTTGCTATTGTTGATACAGAGTTGAAGTTGAAAAGTCGACAGGTAACATTTATTTGTATGTTTTCATTATTTTTTTCTTTATACAAGGAATGTTAATTTACTTCTGCCCTCAACAAATAACCGTTGCCAATTTCTTCTGCTGCTGCTTATATGCACTGTTGTGTAAATGTTGCTGCTTTGTTGTGAGTGAGAGTGCTGCTTTGAAAAGGAATGATGCTGTGGCATATATGGATGAGACAGAGAGGATTACTGCTTTTGTATGTGAGTGAGAGCTGGATCTGTGTGTGTCCCTCGGCTGAGTGAGTGCAGTTAATGCTGTGCCTGATGAGTTGAAGAGTATTTTTGTGTTTGTATCAGTAGGAGCACTGTTATATGTGTGTGAGCAGTTTTTAATGTGTATCTCTGTTAATGAATATGATATAATTGTGTGTCTTCATGCATGAGTGCGCTTGTGCATCTCGCATGCACATAAACCATGTGTTTGATACATAGTACCTTATTAAATTAACAAATATGTTGGTGAAGTGCATAAATATTTAATGTCTTAATATTAATATCACATGGGCAATATTACAATGAATATATATGTGCTTGTAAATAGTGAAATAGAAAAGAGAAGAAAAGTGTAATTTTGCAATGCACTCTAGTACTCTGACAAAGCTCTCACGAGGAATAGTCAGGTTTCACTTACAACCTAACTGTTATTAGAAAAGAATACTATTTTGCTAAACTTGTTTTGGGACTGAAAATACTGATCTTTTAATATGATCTATTTTTTATTTATTCAGGAAGTAAAAAAAATACTAATACAGTCATTATTTAGCCCAGTAACAGAGTGTGATGATATACAGTCAGGTCCATAAATATTGGGACATCGACACAATTCTAAACTTTTTGGCTCTATACACCACCACAATGGATTTGAAATGAAACTAACAAGATGTGCTTTAACTGCAGACTTTCAGCTTTAATTTGAGGCTATTTACATCCAAATCAGGTGAACGGTGTAGGAACTACAACAGTTTGTATATGTGCCTCCCACCTTTTAAGGGACCAAAAGTAATGGGACAATTGGCTGCTCAGCTGTACCATGGCCATGTGTGTGTTATTCCCTCATTATCCCATTTACAAAGAGCAGATACAAGCTCCAGTGTTCATCACAAGTGTGCTATTTGCATTTGTTGCTGTTAACTCTCAATAAGAGATCCAAAGAGCTGTCACTATCAGTGAAGCAAGCCATCATTAGGCTGAAAAAACAAAACAAACCCATCAGAGAGATAGCAAAAACATTAGGTGTGGCCAAATCAACTGTTTGGAACATACTTAAAAAGAAAGAACGCACCGGTGAGCTCAGCAACACCAAAAGACCCGTAAGACCACGGAAAACAACTGTGGTGGATGACCGAAAAATTATTTCCCTGCTGAAGATAACACCCTTCACAACAGTTGGCCAGATCAAGAACACACTCCAGGAGGTAGGTGTATGTGTGTCAAAGTCAAAAATCAAGAGAAGACTTCCCCAGAGGGTTCACCACAAGATGTAAACCATTGGTGAGCCTCAAAAACAGGAAGGCCAGATTAGAGTTTTCCAAACAACACCTAAAAAAGCCTTCACAGTTCTGGAACAACATCCTATGGACAGATGAGACTAAGATTAACTTGTACCAGAGTGATGGGAAGAGAAGAGTATGGAGACGGAAAGGAACGGCTCATGATCCAAAGCATACCACCTCATCAGTGAAGCATGGTGGTGGTAGTGTCATGGCGTGGACATGTATGGCTGCCAATGGAACTGGTTCTCTTGTATTTATTGAGGATGTGACTGCTGACAAAAGCAGCAGGATGAATTCTGAAGTTTTTTGGGCAATATTATCTGCTCATATTCAGCCAAATGCTTCAGAACTCATTGGACGGCGCTTCACAGTGCAGATGGACAATGACCCAAAGCATACTGCAAAAGCACCCAAAGAGTTTTTTAAGGGAAAGAAGTGGAATGTTATGCAATGGCCAGGTCAATCACCTGATCAGAATCCGATTGAGCATGCATTTCACTTGCTGAAGACAAAACTGAAGGGAAAATGCCCCAAGAACAAGCAGGAACTGAAGACAGTTGCAATAGAGGTCTGGCAGAGCATCACCAGGGATGAAACCCAGCGTCTGGTGATGTCTATGCGTTCCAGACTTCAAGCTGTAATTGACTGCAAAGGATTTGCAACCAAGTATTAAAAAGTGAAAGTTTGTTTTATGACTGTGTTAATCTGTCCCATTACTTTTGGTCCCTTAAAAAGTGGGAGGCACATATACAAACTGTTGTAATTCCTACACCGTTCACCTGATTTGGATGTAAATACCCTCAAATTAAAGCTGAAAGTCTGCAGTTAAAGCACATCTTGTTAGTTTTATTTCAAATCCATTGTGGTGGTGTTATAGAGCCAAAAAGTTTAGAATTGTGTCGATGTCCCAATATTTATGGACCTGACTGTATAATAACAGGCTTTTTTTTTTTAATGATTTTATATACAGGTTGTATGCTAATTATAAAGTAATCATATGCACTTATTTAACGGCAATCTATAACTATCCTTTTTTTTTATTTTTTTTATTGTGTTTCAAAAAAGAAAACCTACAGAAAACAAACAGGGGCTTACAAAACAAAACATACATAAACAAAAACAGGGGTGCCTTAATAGGTAACTAGGGCACCAAATACAATTCCATTTTTGAATTTCAGTGTGAGAGCATTACCTAGCTGTTCAATCTCTAAACACTCAATACATATCTATTAAAGAAAAAAAAAAATAAAGGGCAGCAATATTGCTCATAAGGAAACATCCTAACCCCCGGATAGGAAACTAGAAGACATTATATATACTCCATATAATCGTCCCATTTCGACCAACTAAAATGACGGGCATAGCCCATCGAGAAAGTGTCATAATGATTATGCATTAATTCTCTATTTATATGAACAAGATTACGTAGTTCGTGAATTGTAGGAATCGTAGGTTGTTTCCAGTATTTTACCAAAAGATATTTGGTCACCAATAAAATGTGGCATATCAAGTATCTGTCTATGGGAGATATTTTCTCTATATTCAAATGCAGAATTGCTACTTGGGGGGACAATAAAATTTGTTTATCAAGCAATTTAGATATTAGTTGGGAGATGTCTATCCACCACTTTTGTAATTTAATACAGTCCCACCAGATATGATAGTCAGTACCTCTTGAGCCACATAATTTCCAGCATCGGTCAGTTACCTCTGGATTGATTTTCCCCATTTTAACTGGTGTTAGGTGCCATCTGTGTATAATTTTAAAATACAGTTCTCTATACGTTGCGTTAAGAGGATTTTTTTGTGGTTTTAAGGATATCTCTCCAACTGGTGGCATCCAAATTGATCCCTAAATCCGTTTCCTATAACCATAACTATAACTATCCTAAAGGGACTTTAGTGTACTTTATTTAATTAAAACGTGCTTGAAAGCTTTGTTTTTTTGCCTAAACTCCTCCAAATACATTTTAACCGGTTCCTACCCTTTACAGCACTACAATCATGGCTGATTTTGGGACTCCCCTGAACCCCACAAGCAACCTTTTTTTTTTGGACTTTGGTACATTGGGTTACTAATAGCTAAGGTTATTAAAATAAACACGATAATTGTTGTAAGGACTGGGGTGTGTTGTTTTTGTGTGTAGTGTAGTGTGGGCCAAAATAATTATTGTTGGGGTTGCTATATAGTGTTATGTGCACTGTAAGCTAAGGCAGGAGAATTAGGGGCGTACTGAGCCCCTCAACTTTGGATCTTGGCACACGGTCTCATAGTAACCAATCAGTAGCAACATTCTGCACTATGCCACTTGAGAGAGGTCACTATTTGGCTAATTTGAAACAATGCACTTTACAGCTCATGAACACAGAATGCAGAGGGCAGACCAAACAGGTACAAGCTATGATTTTAGGCAGCTTTTAAGCAGTTTAAGGCTTCTGAATTGTAGCAGTTTTATGTCTAATAAATAATGACAAAGTAAAAATGTATATATATTATTTGTCACATGAAGTTTGATTTATCAACTCTTAGTACTGGATGAGTACTAGATATATGTCAGATATGCCTTAATATATAAAACCGTATAAACTTACCAGAGTGTACTTTTACTGTTTCACATCACGTAATACTGGTGTTTAAGGTAATTTTTTGTGTGTGTTTTTCAGCCTATTGATCTCACCAAATGTACCGTATATGTACATATTTTTCATTTGAATGAAGAAGGCCCAAGTGCTGAATGTCTGGAAGAAGAAAATGAGGATCTTGTGGCTGCAAACCACTGGCTACTGCCATCTGGTACATCTCCTGTATGAATAAAGCAATCATTTAAACAGTTACATAGTAACTGAGGCTACAAATAGACTTTTAGCCCATCAAGTTCAACCTTTTTAAGATCTCCTCTGATCTGTAATATGCTGATTAGTTGTTAATTGATCCAGAGAAAGGCAAACAGAAAAAAAAAACAGTGAAACTTTGCCAATTGTCCAAAAGGGAAAAAAATGAATTCCTTCCTGACACCAGATACTGGCGATCGGATTCCTCCCTGGATCAATAGTCCCTTTCTTAACCAGGATAACCCTGAATACACTTTTTATTTAAAAATATATCCAATCCCTTTTTTAAAGTTATCTATTGAATCCGCTGTCACCACCTCCTTTGGTAGAGAACTCCACAGATTAACCACCCTTACTGTGAAGTACGCCTTTTCTTTCTTAAAGGGGAAATCTTTTTACTTCTAACCTCAAGGGATGTCCTCTTGTCAGTTGATAACCTCTTGGCACAAAAAAAATCTCCCTTGACAAATCTTTATACTGACCCCGGATGTATTTATATAAGGTAATCATATCCCCTCTTAGACACCTTTTTTCTTGAGAAAATAAGTTTAATTTGGTTAGTCTTTCTTCATAACCTAGCCCCTCCATTCCCTGTATTAGTTTCGTTGCCCTTCTTTGTACTTTTTCTAGTTCTAGAATATCCTTTTTATGTAGTGGTGCCCAAAATTGTACTCCATATTCAAAATGAGGGCGTACTAGGGATTTGTATAGTGGGAGAATTATATTTGCTTCCCTGGCTTCTTCACCATTCTTAATACATGCTAATATTTTATTTGCCTTTGCAGCTGCTGCTTGGCTTTGAGCACTGTTACCTAAGTGGTTGTCCACAAACACTCCCAAATCCCTTTCAATATCTGATACACCTAGATTTGCTCCATTAAGATTATAAATTGCATGGCTATTTTTCCTTCCCAGATGCATAACTTTACATTTATTCGTATTAAATCTCAATCTTAAAAACAAATGTGCTGGGATTGATGTAGAAACCTCCAGCAACTGCGATTTGCATTTTGGATATCTCATTTTTAATAAGAGATCCAATATGCAGCACATGCGCATGCTGATTGGCTAAAGGAAAGGAAAGTGTCTGAAATCATGTGACTTCCCACAGTAGGGCAGGCATGTGCTAACTCAGCATGTTTGCGCAATCCCCAGGCAAAAAATAAACATTGTATAAGTTAAGCTAATTATACCCCGGAATTTCAGGGGGTGTCAACATTGAGCGAAAACTCAAGAAATTCAGCAAACTTCAGACTAACGGTTTAACTGTTTACTTTGGAATTTTTCATGGGAACAATTTTTTTCAGACACTATAATTTGTCCTCCATCAAATGCATTAATAACCCAGCTCACTTTCATATACCTTTAACCCTTCTACAAGTTTTCCCACTACAGAAGTGAGGCTTACAGGTCTATAATTCCCCAGATTTGCTCTTGCTCCCTTATTAAATATAGGTATCACATCTGCTTTTCTCCAGTCATCTGGTAGCAACCCTGTGTTGAGTGAATCTTGAAAAAATAGATGTAATAATGGTTTTGCAATTACAGAGCCCAGTTGCCTCGGTACCCTTGGATGTATTCCATCAGGACCTGGGTCTTTATTAACATTTATTTTTTCCAACCTCCTTTGGATTTCTTCCTGCGTTAACCAATTATTAGGTGAAGATACTGTATCCTCAGTTGTGTAGCATTTTCCCAACATCTGGTACCTCCCTTGTGTATACATAAGAAAATAACCTATTTATCTCATCTGCCTTTTCCTGGTCATTAGTTTTCAGACGGCCTATGTCACATTGTAATGTTCCTATAGCTTCCTTCCTGGCCTTCTTCCCATTAATATACTTAAAAAATAATTTATGGTTAGTCTTGCTCTTTTGCAACTCATTTTTCATTTTTTCTATTTTAGCAAGTTTAATAGCCCTTTTGCAAGCCTTCTTGATATTCTCACGTAAAGCAGTCTCTGTCCTCTCTTGTTTGCATAATTTAAATGCCTGTTTTTTACTCTGTATCTTGACCTTTAAATCATTAGGCCACGTTGGATGTGATTTACTCCTTTTACTTTTTTCCCTACATGTTATATGCCAATGTGTATGTATATTTAGTAAGGATTTAAATGTTGTCCTTTTATGTTCAGTATTTTTACCTGTCATTACTTTGTCCCAGTCTATACTTTGTATTGCTACCCTTAGATTGGTAAACTCTACCCTTTTTAAAATTCAGAGTTTTTGTTGTGCCTTACAGTTTTGTTTTTTAAATTCAATCTCAAATGAGACTGTGTTGTGATCACGGTTTCCCAAAGGTTTCCCTATTTCAACATTTTATACCATATCAATATTATTTGTGATTACTAAATACAAGATAGCCTCATTTCTAGTAGGCTCTTGTATAACCTGTGTCAGATAATGATCCCTGAGCCACATGTGATGTGATTTACTCCTATTCATTTTATTTCACGTTACATGCCGATGTGTATGTATATTTAGTAAGGTTATGAATGTTGTCCATTTATTTTCAGTATTTTTCCCTGTAAGTTCTTTATCCCAGTCTATATGTTGTATTGCTGCCCTTAGCCCTTTTAAAATTTAGAGTTTGTGTTGGCCCCTTACAACTCTTCAAGTTTTTTTGTATTAAATCTCAAATGAGACTGTATTGTGATCGCTGTTCCCCTATTATAACATGTGATATTATATCAATATTACTTATGAGGACTAAATCCAAGATGGCTCAATTTCTAGTAGGTTCTTGTATAACCTGGGCCAGATAATTATCCCTGAGTGTACTCAAGAACCTGCTCCCCTTAGCTGAACTGCTAGTCTCATTTATCCAGTTTATTTCAGGGTAATTAAAATCTCCCATTATTAGAACTTGCCCATGTTTAGCTGCATTTCCAATCAATCTGTAACAGTAATTTTATTTCCTCACTTTCAGCTATATTTGGGGGTTTCTAGCATACTCCTACTAATATTCTTTTGGAATTTGCTGCTCCGCTATCTAACTCTACCCACAAACATTCAACATTATCACTAGTTCCAGCATAAATATCTTCTTTGTCTATAGGCTTAAATTCAGGCTTAACATACAGACAAATTCCTCCTCCTTGTTTACCATTGCCTCTATCTTTCCTAAATAGGTTATAACCATCCAGATTAACAGTCCAGTAATGAGAATCATCCCACCATGTTTCAGTAATGCCTATTAAATCCCATTTTTCATTAATTGCTAATAATTCTAACTCTCCCATTTTTCCTGGCAAGCCTCTGGCATTAGCAAGCATACACCTTATGTTATTAGTCTGTAGTTCTGAAGTGCCTGCCACTTTACTTGAGTTACCTAGCAATACCTTCCTATTGACTATACTAACCCCCCCCCCCCCATTTCCTCCCACATGACTAGTTAGTTCATTCCTTACCCCCTCTACACATTACTTCTATCTAGTCCCTCCCCCCCAGCCATTCTACCATCCTTTCCCCTAGCACACAAGCTACCTCTTCATTAAGGTGCAACCCATCTCTGCTATAGAGATTGTACTGAAGTGGGAAGTGAGCCCAGTGCTCTAAAAACTCAAACCCCTCCTTTAATGCACCACTTTATTAGCCATGCATTAACCCCCCCCCTAAGCTCCTTATGTTTCCCTGGGCTAGAACGTGGCACTGGTAGTATCTCAGAAAATACTGCATTGGAGGTCCTTCTTAACAACATTTTGCCCATTATCAACTTTTGTTGTTCAAAGTATCATTTAGGGAAAAAATGATTTCAATGGTCCTTTAATAAAATAAAAGTATGAAAAATGTGTTTTCATTGCATAAAAATATGTTTGCATAATCTTCTTTTTTCCCCCTCCATTTTCAGCTGATTTTCATGGTCTCTGGGAGAGTTTAGTATATGACAGCGAGGTAAAATCAAATGTAAGTTTTAATACTGTTTACTCTCATCTTTGTAACATTGATGAATCTGCAGTTTTTGACTTTCTATTTTTCCAAATAAAATCTTCTCGTAGGGGTAATTTCCTTCTTGGTAATTCCACAGTTGTTTTATGGAATTTGTAATTGTGTGGTATGTCATTTTGATTTATAGTGCTCAATAATGAATTCAGTTCGGTTTTGTCAACCATACAATTAAACTTTGATAGGCTTTGACAATAGAAAAAAGTGGTACATCCCATATAAAAACGAATATATTGGAGACTATTTTAATTTTCCATTTTGTTTTGCATTTTTTAAGTAATTTTCTTCAAAATAGTCTATTTTACATATATGACCACAATGGTAATTTTAAATGTGCAAGCTGCAAACTAATAAAACATACAGACAGTATGCTTAATTAATATAAAAACATTAGAGTTAATTATGAATGCAGAATAATTAACATTTTTCTTCAGCTTTTAGATTATGTCACAACAACACTGCTGTTTTCTGACAAAAAAGTTGATAGCAATTTGATTGCCTGGAATAGAGTGGTCCTTTTACATGGTAAATATAGAGCTTTATTTTTTTAAAGCAAACATTTTCTGTGGCTCTAGTCCAACGGATGATTATAGGTGCATGCTAAACCAACACTGTGGATGTAAATAGTATGAATACAATGAGACTGGCAAGGTTTAAAGTGACAGAAATGAATAGTACACATACAAATGAACATTTTTGTAATTGGTTAAAATTTAAAATTCTGAATGGAAGTGTAGTTAAAGACCCATGATCTGAAGTAATGGCCTTAATAACAATTAATTCAGATTAGGGTAAAAAACAAAACAAAAACAAAAAACATTTCCAGATGAAAAACTGTAATCGTGAGAGACATTTTAACAATTTAATTGTTTCATTATTAAAGGTCTGTGTCGCAAACACCTTTTTTTCCCTAAAGTGAGCATGCTCTTAACTGCTACTTTTAAATTAATTGCTGCTGATAAGGCTTTAGGGCAGGGGTCACCAAACTTGGTCCTGGAGGGCCGACCCAGGCCTGGATTTGTGGATATCCTTGCTGCAAACAGGTGAGTCAATCAGGATGGCTGAAGAAACAAGATTCTCACCTGTTTGCAGCAAGGATATCCACAAATCCAGGCCTGGGTCGGCCCTCCAGGACCGAGTTTGGTGACCCCTGCTTTAGGGCGTGTATTTTTCAGTTACAAATATTTTACATAAAAGTTAATTCTATATAATCAGGGAATATAGTATTTACACTTTTTATATTTTAAGTTATACATTTTTATGTGTACTTTTTATTCCTGAAATAACTTGGAACTTTTCTGTTTTAATTTAAGACTTAATTCACTTTTGTTACTTCAAATTATTTGTTGTATGTAAGTATGCATAGAAATTAAATTGTAAGGGTATTGCAGTATGTATTGACACTTTTATATTGGACAAACATGAAATTTAAATTGATACATCTTTTAACCTGAAAGAAAGTTTAACATTTTACAAATTGCACTTTTTACATTAGTTTATAAATGAAAATCAAAAACCACAATGAGAAAGAACAGGTCCATGAGATACATGGGCAACATGATTAAAAAATGCTTTTTGAATTTGCATTTATCTACTTTTTGTTTACACTTAGGACCACCTGGAACTGGGAAAACCTCATTGTGTAAAGCACTGGCACAGAAACTGTCCATCAGACTATCTTTTAGGTATCACTATTGGGTTGTTTTTGTTTTAACATGACCTCTGATAGTTTATGAAAGTTTGTTACTTTAGCCAACACACTTTGTTTGCTTTTTTTTTTTTTTTTTTTTTTTTTTTTTTATGAAGCGGATTTATTAATTTAAGCTTTGGTCACTGATAAAATATCAAAAATATCCTTTATTCTTAAATATTGTTGCATTTTCTTTTGTAAGTTTTGGGTGAAATGGTTAGATAATTGAGCTAGAAAGTTAGGAATTTTAAGCATAAATAATCTAAAAAGGGCCTTCCTCTCTATAACTCTCATTATCTAGGCCAGTGGTTTATCTAGGCTCAGTCTGTGGGTCGTGACCCCATCAGGGCTCGAATGACGATTTGCCAGGGGTCACTTAAAACCATCAGAAATTTTAATTAAATGTAATTTGACTGTAATTTTAGTGTTAGGGGGTCGCCACAACTTGGGAAATTTTATTGAAGGGTTGCAGCATTAGAAAGGTTGAGAACCGCTGATCTAGGACTATAGAGTAACTCTCACATTGGCCAGTGATAACGTAGAAGAGCATTTCCAGTTGGTATAGATTAGCTTAATAATGGCCACCTGGATTTTTTTTTTTTGAAAGAGCTGTGGTGCACTTTAACTTAGTAATGTACCAATCAATATAAGCCTTTTCTTCATTAGCACTGAATAGACAAAAATGCTCAATTTTACAAAGTTAAAGTGATCGGTCACATATACATTTCCCTCCACGCAATCAAAATGTAAATGCCCTTTTTCACAACCTAACTCAGCCCTATGCCATGGGAGTCCTATAAGAACCCCTGTGGCATCTACTACCTAGTCGTAACCAAGTTATATGCCATGGAGGTTTTCACCACTGTGTGGGAGCAAGGAATCCCTGTGAATTCCCAAGAATTACAGCCAGGATCGGCAGCGGGGCAATCACTTATAGTTTTAACCCCTTCCCTTCCACAGGATGTAGATAAATGTGGGGTGCTTTAACTTTACAGCACTGCTGCAGAGACTATGGAGCTGATAGCTCCGTCGTCTTAACAGCAGTGCTGCGTGGGGACTGTAGCAGCATCAGAACTGCAATCAAACCGCCCTGATATGTGGTTCCGACTTTGTGGTGCGGTTTGTTGTAGAGTGGATTTTGATCCCTATGTTATATGCTCAACACTACCATTTTTTAAATTTTTTTGTTTTATGCTCCGATAAGTTAGCGATTTTGATCAAGCCCTTAGACTTTAACTATGCTCCTCTTTTATCACCCCCACTGTGAGATTTATTTAGCGGCCTTCGATAAAGAGAGTAGGGATTCTTTATACATATGATATTTTTCCCTTACTGCAGGTCATGAAGACAGTGTACTTCTAAGTCCAGAGTGTGCAGTGTCTTGTAGTAACGAATCGGTGGCAACATTCTGCAACATGCTCCTTGAGAGCAGTTACTGACAGGCTAATTTGAACACTGCACTTCACAGTCTCTGTATTCATGAGCTGCAGAGAGCAGGTACAAAAATGAATGTTTTTAGTTCGGAAAAAAGAGCTTTTTTTTTTGCATGTAATAAAATAAAGTATGTAAAGGTAAATAATAAATAGATACATAAGGGTATTATATTCCTAGTGAAAGTCCCTTTAATATTGGGTGTGTGTATGTATATGTGTGTATATGTGTGTATATATATATATATATATATATATATATATATATATATATATATATATATATATATATATATATATATATATATATATATATATATATATATATATATATATATATATATATATATATACACACAAACAGTGCCTTGCAAAAGTATTCACCCCCACCTTGACTTTTTACGTATTTTGTTACATTACAGCCTTAAGTTCAATGTTTTGTTAATCTGAATTCTATGTGATGGATCAGAACACAATAGTCTAAGTTGGTGAAGTGAAATGAGAAAAATATATACATAAAACTATTTTTTAGAAATAGAAAAAAAGAAAATTGGCATGTGTGTATGTATTCACCCCCTTTGTTATGAAGCCCATAAAAAGCTCTGGCGCAACCAATTACCTTCAGAAGTCACATAATTAGTGAAATGATGTCCACCTGTGTGCAACCTAAGTGTCACATGATCAGTAATTACATGTACACACCTTTTTTGAAAGGCCCCAGAGGCTGCAACACCTAAGCAAGAGGCACCACTAACCAAACACTGTCAAGAAGACCAAGGAACTCTCCAAACAAGTAAGGGACAGTGTTGTTGAGAATTACAAATCAGAGTTAGGTTATAAAAAAATATCCACATCTTTGATGATCCCCAGGAGCACCATAAAATCGACCATAACCAAATGGAAAGAACATGGCACAACAACAAACCTGCCAAGA
>JAPZIH010000267.1:0-2500 GCA_027410445.1 Discoglossus pictus
CCAACTCTTTCTCTTCCCCCAACTCTTTCTATCCCCCCCAACTCTTTCTCTTCCCCCAACTCTTTCTCTCCCCCCAACTGTCTTTCTCTCCCCCCCAACTGTCTTTCTCTCCCCCCCAACTGTCTTTCTCTCCCCCCAACTGTCTTTCTCTCCCCCCCAACTGTCTTTCTCTCTCCCCAACTTTCTTTCTCTCTCCCCAACTGTCTTTCTCTCCCCCCAACTTTCTTTCTCTCTCCCCAACTTTCTTTCTCTCTCCCCAACTTTCTTTCTCTCTCCCCAACTTTCTTTCTCTCTCCCCAACTCTTTCTCTCCCCCAACTTTTTCTCTCCCCCAACTTTCTTTCTCTCTCCCAACTTTCTTTCTCTCTCCCCCAACTTTCTTTCTCTCTCCCCAACTTTCTTTCTCTCTCCCCAACTTTCTTTCTCTCTCCCCAACTTTCTTTCTCTCTCCCCAACTTTCTTTCTCTCTCCCCAACTTTCTTTCTCTCTCCCCAACTTTCTTTCTCTCTCCCCAACTTTTTCTTTCTCTTCTCCCCAACTTTCTTTCTCTCTCCCCAACTTTCTTTCTCTCTCCCCAACTTCTTTCTCTCTCCCCAACTTTCTTTCTCCTCTCCCCAACTTCTTTCTCTCTCCCCAACTTTCTTTCTCTCCCCCAACTTTCTTTCTCTCTCCCCAACTTTCTTTCTCTCTCCCCAACTTTCTTCTCTCTCCCCAACTTTCTTTTCTCTCTCTCCCCAACTTTCTTTCTCTCTCCCCAACTTTCTTTCTCTCTCCCCAACTTTCTTTCTCTCTCCCCAACTTTCTTTCTCTCTCCCCAACTTTCTTTCTCTCTCCCCAACTTTCTTTCTCTCTCCCCAACTTTCTTTCTCTCTCCCCAACTTTCTTTCTCTCTCCCCAACTTTCTTTCTCTCTCCCCAACTTTCTTTCTCTCTCCCCCAACTTTCTTTCTCTCCCCCCAACTTTCTTTCTCTCTCCCCAACTTTCTTTCTCTCTCCCCAACTTTCTTTCTCTCTCCCCAACTTTCTTTCTCTCTCTTCCGGCCCCAACTCTTTCTGCCCCAACTCTTTCTGCCCCAACTCTTTCTGCCCCAACTCTTTCTGCCCCAACTCTTTCTGCCCCAACTCTTTCTGCCCCAACTCTTTCTGCCCCAACTCTTTCTGCCCCAACTCTTTCTGCCCCAACTCTTTCTGCCCCAACTCTTTCTGCCCCAACTCTTTCTGCCCCAACTCTTTCTGCCCCAACTCTTTCTGCCCCAACTCTTTCTGCCCCAACTCTTTCTGCCCCAACTCTTTCTGCCCCAACTCTTTCTGCCCCAACTCTTTCTGCCCCAACTCTTTCGGCCCCAACTCTTTCTGCCCCAACTCTTTCTGCCCCAACTCTTTCTGCCCCAACTCTTTCTGCCCCAACTCTTTCTGCCCCAACTCTTTCTGCCCCAACTCTTTCTGCCCCAACTCTTTCTGCCCCAACTCTCTCTCTCCCCCTCTCTTTCTGCCTCAACTCTCTCTCTCCCCCTCTCTTTCTGCCTCAACTCTCTCTCTCCCCCTCTCTTTCTGCCTCAACTCTCTCTCTCCCCCCTCTCTTTCTGCCTCAACTCTCTCTCTCCCCCTCTCTTTCTGCCTCAACTCTCTCTCTCCCCCTCTCTTTCTGCCTCAACTCTCTCTCTCCCCCTCTCTTTCTGCCTCAACTCTCTCTCCCTCTCTTTCTGCCTCAACTCTCTCTCCCTCTCTTTCTGCCTCAACTCTCTCCCCCTCTCTTTCTGCCCCAACTCTCTCTCTCTCCTCCTCTCTTTCTGCCCCAACTCTCTCTCTCTCCTCCTCTCTCTCCCCCTCTCTTTCTGCCTCAACTCTTTCTCTCTTTCTGCCCCAACTCTTTCTCTCTTTCGGCCCCAACTCTTTCTCTCTTTCGGCCCCAACTCTTTCTCTCTTTCGGCCCCAACTCTTTCTCTCGCTCTCTTTCGGCCCCAACTCTTTCTCTCGCTCTCTTTCGGCCCCAACTCTTTCTCTCGCTCTCTTTCGGCCCCAACTCTTTCTCTCGCTCTCTTTCGGCCCCAACTCTTTCTCTCGCTCTCTTTCGGCCCCAACTCTTTCTCTCGCTCTCTTTCGGCCCCAACTCTTTCTCTCGCTCTCTTTCGGCCCCAACTCTTTCTCTCCCTCTCTTTCTGCCCCAACTCTCTCTCTCCCTCTCTTTCTGCCCCAACTCTCTCTCTCCCTCTCTTTCTGCCCCAACTCTCTCTCTCCCTCTCTTTCTGCCTCAACTCTCTCTCTCCCTCTTTCTGCCCCAACTCTTTCTCTCTTTCTGCCCCAACTCTTTCTGCCCCAACTCTTTCTGCCCCAACTCTTTCTGCCTCAACTCTCTCTCTCCCCCTCTCTTTCTGCCTCAACTCTCTCTCTCCCCCTCTCTTTCTGCCTCAACTCTCTCTCCCTCTCTTTCTGCCTCAACTCTCTCTCTCCCCCTCTCTTTCTGCCTCAACTCTCTCTCTCCCCCTCTCTTTCTGCCTCAAC
>JAPZIH010000267.1:7500-32820 GCA_027410445.1 Discoglossus pictus
TGGAGGAGGAAGGAGAGGGTAGACCAGGACTCAACAGGGTCACTTGCCTTCCCCAGGTCACACAAAATAGAGGGAATTTGGACAGTCAGGCTATGCAGAGGAGAAAAGGTAACACCATTACTGTCAACCCACGCAAAATGGCGGTCTGTGAGAATGGGTTTGTTGCTACGGAAACCAAGGCCGCAGCGCCCAAATCCGAGACTGGAAAAAAACGCTACCCAACGGCTGATGAGATCAAAGTAATAGGGGGATACCAAGCCCTGGGCAAGTCCTGTCTGGCCAAGCACACTCGGGACAAGAAAAAGGTATGGCCGCCATGTTTGTTTCTTTGACATATATTGGCTTTTACATATTGGGACTCTGTAATGCTTTATTTTCTCCTTGCTAAAGCACCTAAAAATAGAGTAGTCAGATCCAAAAACATGCATTAATTTTTGCTCCAACCCTGACCAAATCTCATTCACTGTGATAATCTATGCTAGGTTTCTCAGCCAATTAGAGGCGACATCCTGGGAAGCTCATATTTGAATATGCTGTTTCGAAGTCTTAGACTCCTCTCAGTCAGTCTCATTAGAAACACAGATATTGTCTGTTATATTCAGTCTTGCTGTCGCAGTCAGACATTATTTATTATTCTCCCTTCTCACTCTCCGACTCTCAACCCCCCGCAAACTCTCCGACATCTCTCCCTCTCTTTCCCCAGTCAGTCAGTCAGTCTCTCACCCTCCACAGTCCATTTCTTATCCTTTCCCCAGTCAGTCTCACCCTCTATTTCCCCAGTCAGTCTCACCGTCTATTTCCCCAGTCAGTCTCACCCTCTATTTCCCCAGTCAGTCTCACCCTCTATTTCCCCGGTCAGTCTCACCCTCTATTTCCCCAGTCAGTCTCACCCTCTATTTCCCCAGTCAGTCTCACCCTCTATTTCCCTTCTCCCTCTTTCCCCATCCAGTCTCTCTCTTTCCCCATCCAGTCTCTCCCTTCTCTCTCTTTCCCCATCCAGTCTCTCTCTTTCCCCATCCAGTCTCTCCCTTCTCTCTCTTTCCCCATCCAGTCTCTCCCTTCTCCCTCTTTCCCCATCCAGTCTCTCTCTTTCCCCATCCAGTCTCTCCCTTCTCTCTATTTCCCCAGTCACTCTCCCTCTTCCCCCAGTCACTCTCCCCTCTTTCCCCAGTCACTCTTCTCTCTATTTCCCCAGTCACTCTCCCTCTTTCCCCAGTCACTCTCCCTCTTTCCCCAGTCACTCTCCCTCTTTCCCCAGTCACTCTCCCTCTTTCCCCAGTCACTCTCCCTCTTTCCCCAGTCACTCTCCCTCTTTCCCCAGTCACTCTCCCCTCTCCCTCTTTCCCCAGTCACTCTCCCCTCTTCCTTCTTTCCCCAGTCACTCTCCCCTCTTCCTTCTTTCCCCAGTCACTCTTCCCTCTTTCCCCAGTCACTCTTCCCTCTTTCCCCAGTCACTCTTCCCTCTTTCCCCGGTCACTCTTCCTTCTTTCCCCAGTCACTCTTCCTTCTTTCCCCAGTCACTCTTCCTTCTTTCCCCAGTCACTCTTCCTTCTTTCCCCAGTCACTCTTCCCTCTTTCCCCAGTCACTCTTCCTTCTTTCCCCAGTCACTCTTCCTTCTTTCCCCAGTCACTCTTCCTTCTTTCCCCAGTCACTCTTCCTTCTTTCCCCAGTCACTCTTCCTTCTTTCCCCAGTCACTCTTCCTTCTTTCCCCAGTCACTCTTCCTTCTTTCCCCAGTCACTCTTCCTTCTTTCCCCAGTCACTCTTCCTTCTTTCCCCAGTCACTCTCCCCTCTCCCTTTTTCCCCGGTCACGCTTCCTTCTTTCCCCAGTCGCTCTTCCTTCTTTCCCCGGTCGCTCTTCCTTCTTTCCCCGGTCACTCTTCCTTCTTTCCCCGGTCACTCTTCCTTCTTTCCCCGGTCACTCTTCCTTCTTTCCCCGGTCACTCTTCCTTCTTTCCCCGGTCACTCTTCCTTCTTTCCCCGGTCACTCTTCCTTCTTTCCCCAGTCACTCTTCCCTCTTTCCCCAGTCACTCTTCCTTCTTTCCCCAGTCACTCTTCCTTCTTTCCCCAGTCACTCTTCCTTCTTTCCCCAGTCACTCTTCCTTCTTTCCCCAGTCACTCTTCCTTCTTTCCCCAGTCACTCTTCCTTCTTTCCCCAGTCACTCTTCCTTCTTTCCCCAGTCACTCTTCCTTCTTTCCCCAGTCACTCTTCCCTCTTTCCCCAGTCACTCTTCCTTCTTTCCCCAGTCACTCTTCCCTCTTTCCCCAGTCACTCTTTCCCCAGTCACTCTTCCCTCTTTCCCCAGTCACTCTTCCTTCTTTCCCCAGTCACTCTTCCTTCTTTCCCCAGTCACTCTTCCTTCTTTCCCCGGTCACTCTTCCCTCTTTCCCCGGTCACTCTTCCCTCTTTCCCCGGTCACTCTTCCCTCTTTCCCCGGTCACTCTTCCCTCTTTCCCCGGTCACTCTTCCTTCTTTCCCCGGTCACTCTTCCTTCTTTCCCCGGTCACTCTTCCTTCTTTCCCCGGTCACTCTTCCTTCTTTCCCCGGTCACTCTTCCTTCTTTCCCCGGTCACTCTTCCTTCTTTCCCCGGTCACGCTTCCTTCTTTCCACGGTCACGCTTCCTTCTTTCCCCGGTCACGCTTCCTTCTTTCCCCGGTCACGCTTCCTTCTTTCCCCGGTCACGCTTCCTTCTTTCCCCGGTCACGCTTCCTTCTTTCCCCGGTCACGCTTCCTTCTTTCCCCGGTCACGCTTCCTTCTTTCCCCGGTCACGCTTCCTTCTTTCCCCGGTCACGCTTCCTTCTTTCCCCGGTCACGCTTCCTTCTTTCCCCGGTCACTCTTCCTTCTTTTCCCGGTCACTCTTCCTTCTTTCCCCGGTCACTCTTCCTTCTTTCCCCGGTCACTCTTCCTTCTTTCCCCGGTCACTCTTCCTTCTTTCCCCGGTCACTCTTCCTTCTTTCCCCGGTCACTCTTCCTTCTTTCCCCGGTCACTCTTCCTTCTTTCCCCGGTCACTCTTCCTTCTTTCCCCGGTCACTCTTCCTTCTTTCCCCGGTCACTCTTCCTTCTTTCCCCGGTCACTCTTCCTTCTTTCCCCGGTCACTCTTCCTTCTTTCCCCGGTCACTCTTCCTTCTTTCCCCGGTCACTCTTCCTTCTTTCCCCGGTCACTCTTCCTTCTTTCCCCGGTCACTCTTCCTTCTTTCCCCGGTCACTCTTCCTTCTTTCCCCGGTCACTCTTCCTTCTTTCCCCGGTCACTCTTCCTTCTTTCCCCGGTCACTCTCCCTTCTCCCTCTTTCCCCAGTCACTCTCCCCTCTCCCTCCTTCTCCAGGCAGTCTCTCCCCTCTCCCTCCTTCCCCAGTCAGTCTCTCCCTCCTTCCCCAGTCAGTCTCTCCCTCCTTCCCCAGTCAGTCTCTCCCTCCTTCCCCAGTCAGTCTCTCCCTCCTTCCCCAGTCAGTCTCTCCCTCCTTCCCCAGTCAGTCTCTCCCTCCTTCTCCAGTCAGTCTCTCCCTCCTTCTCCAGTAAGTCTCTCCCTCCTTCCCCAGTCAGTCTCTCCCCTCTCCCTCCTTCCCCAGTCAGTCTCTCCCTCCTTCCCCAGTCAGTCTCTCCCTCCTTCCCCAGTCAGTCTCTCCCTCCTTCCCCAGTCAGTCTCTCCCTCCTTCCCCAGTCAGTCTCTCCCTCCTTCTCCAGTAAGTCTCTCCCTCCTTCTCCAGTAAGTCTCTCCCTCCTTCCCCAGTCAGTCTCTCCCTCCTTCCCCAGTCAGTCTCTCCCTCCTTCCCCAGTCAGTCTCTCCCTCCTTCCCCAGTCAGTCTCTCCCTCCTTCCCCAGTCAGTCTCTCCCTCCTTCCCCAGTCAGTCTCTCCCTCCTTCCCCAGTCAGTCTCTCCCTCCTTCCCCAGTCAGTCTCTCCCTCCTTCCCCAGTCAGTCTCTCCCTCCTTCCCCAGTCAGTCTCTCCCTCCTTCCCCAGTCAGTCTCTCCCTCCTTCCCCAGTCAGTCTCTCCCTCCTTCCCCAGTCAGTCTCTCCCCCCTTCTCCAGTCAGTCTCTCCCTCCTTCCCCAGTCAGTCTCTCCCTCCTTCCCCAGTCAGTCTCTCCCTCCTTCCCCAGTCAGTCTCTCCCTCCTTCCCCAGTCAGTCTCTCCCTCCTTCCCCAGTCAGTCTCTCCCTCCTTCCTCAGTCAGTCTCTCCCTCCTTCTCCAGTCAGTCTCTCCCTCCTTCTCCAGTCAGTCTCTCCCTCCTTCTCCAGTCAGTCTCTCCCTCCTTCTCCAGTCAGTCTCTCCCTCCTTCTCCAGTCAGTCTCTTCCTCCTTCTCCAGTCAGTCTCTCCCTCCTTCTCCAGTCAGTCTCTCCCTCCTTCTCCAGTCAGTCTGTCCCTCCTTCTCCAGTCAGTCTCTCCCTCCTTCCCCAGTCAGTCTCTCCCCTCTCCCTCCTTCCCCAGTCAGTCTCTCCCTCCTTCCCCAGTCAGTCTCTCCCTCCTTCCCCAGTCAGTCTCTCCCTCCTTCCCCAGTCAGTCTCTCCCTCCTTCCCCAGTCAGTCTCTCCCTCCTTCCCCAGTCAGTCTCTCCCTCCTTCCCCAGTCAGTCTCTCCCTCCTTCTCCAGTCAGTCTCTCCCCTCTCCCTCCTTCTCCAGTCAGTCTCTCCCCTCTCCCTCCTTCTCCAGTCAGTCTCTCCCCTCTCCCTCCTTCTCCAGTCAGTCTCTCCCCTCTCCCTCCTTCTCCAGTCAGTCTCTCCCTCCTTCCCCAGTCAGTCTCTCCCTCCTTCTCCAGTCAGTCTCTCCCTCCTTCCCCAGTCAGTCTCTCCCTCCTTCCCCAGTCAGTCTCTCCCCTCTCCCGCCTTCTCCAGTCAGTCTCTCCTTCACTCTCTTCTTATCGTTCTCCCTCCCCCTATCTCTCCCTTCTCTCTATCTCAGCCCAGGAATGTGAACCATCTGTATCTCTGTAGCAAGTTCCATCAGGCCCTGGAATATTCTTAGAAAGGGCCAAGCTCTTTTGGCAATCACTATCCGCAGATAAACAACTTTTTGCAATATACAGTGTATCGCATGCTATCCTTCACAACATTGTATTCATTTTCCATATAAACAACTATAAATAAGTGGATGTTTACACTGGAAATATGTGGATTCCCCCCTTTACTGTTTCGGGTACAGCTCCCCCCAAGTTTTATAGACGGTGGCAGAGCGTGCAGCACATTTCCCCGCACTCTGCCACAGTTTGTAAAAGATGGGAGGAGTTGTATTTGTTAGACTATAATAACCTCTATAAGACCTTATTACATCTTCCCCTTTTTTCTCGGCTATTTACAGTCAGTGAAGACAAATACAGGAAGTTTGTGGCTAAATCCCCAATAAATGGCATTTCTCTGTAACTTTATATGGGCAGGGATGTAACTAGACATATACATAAAGGTGATCACCGCTGGGTGGTATTAGGGGAAGTGTTAGGTAATTGGGCTGGAATGTTGGGTCGTTTAGGCAGACATCATCTATACAGGACCTGCCCTTTAATATTAAACAGCTCTGTGACTGCTATTAATCGCATATAATAAGTGTTGGGGTCTCTGGAGGCATCCATGATGGGTGTGGTGCTGTTAATACTTTCGGGGGGAGGGGGAGACAGCTGTGGGGTGGAGGAGACAGCTGGTGGGAGGAATGATGGAGGGGGTCTGGGGTGAGGGGCAAGAGGTCAGGTCTTAGGAGAGAATGGGGGGACTGCTGAGATGTGGGGGAAGAGAGAGAGAGACACTCCTGAGATGTGGTGGGAGAGAGAGAGAGACTGGTGAGATGTGGGGGAAGAGAGAGACTGCTGAGATGTGGGGGAAGAGAGAGAGAGAGACTGCTGAGATGTGGGGGAAGAGAGAGAGACTGCTGAGATGTGGGGGAAGAGAGAGAGAGAGACTGCTGAGATGTGGGTGAACAGAGAGAGACTGCTGAGATGTGGGGGAAGAGAGAGAGACTGCTGAGATGTGGGGGAAGAGAGAGAGAGAGAGACTGCTGAGATGTGGGTGAACAGAGAGAGACTGCTGAGATGTGGGTGAAGAGAGAGAGACTGCATGGGATGTGGGTGAAGAGAGAGAGACTGCTGAGATGTGGGTGAAGAGAGAGAGACTGCTGAGATGTGGGTGAAGAGAGAGAGACTGCATGGGATGTGGGTGAAGAGAGAGAGACTGCTGAGATGTGGGGGAAGAGAGAGATAGAGAGACTGCTGAGATGTGGTGAGAGAGAGAGACTGCTGAGATGTGGGGGAAGAGAGAGATAGAGACTGTATGGGATGTGGGTGAAGAGAGAGAGAGACTGCTGAGATGTGGGAGAAGAGAGAGAGACTGCTGAGATGTGGGTGAACAGAGAGAGACTGCTGAGATGTGGGTGAAGAGAGAGAGACTGCTGAGATGTGGGTGAAGAGAGAGAGAGACTGCTGAGATGTGGTGGGAGAGAGAGAGACTGCTGAGATGTGGTGGGAGAGAGTGAGACTGCTGAGATGTGGTGGGAGAGAGTGAGACTGCTGAGATGTGGTGGGAGAGAGAGAGAGACTGCTGAGATGTGGTGGGAGAGAGATATAGACTGCTGAGATGTGGTGGGAGAAAGAGATGGCTGAGATGTGGTGGAAGAGAGAGAGAGACTGCTGAGATGTGGTGGGAGAGAGAGAGAGACACTCCTGAGATGTGGTGGAAGAGAGAGAGAGAGACACTCCTGAGATGTGGTGGAAGAGAGAGAGAGAGACACTCCTGAGATGTGGTGGAAGAGAGAGAGAGAGACTGCTGAGATGTGGTGGAAGAGAGAGAGAGAGACTGCTGAGATGTGGTGGGAGAGAGAGAGACACTCCTGAGATGTGGTGGAAGAGAGAGAGACACTCCTGAGATGTGGTGGGAGAGAGAGAGACACTCCTGAGATGTGGTGGGAGAGAGAGAGACACTCCTGAGATGTGGTGGAAGAGAGAGACACTCCTGAGATGTGGTGGAAGAGAGAGAGACTGCTGAGATGTGGGTGAAGAGAGAGAGACTGCTGAGATGTGGGTGAAGAGAGAGAGAGACTGCTGAGATGTGGGTGAAGAGAGAGAGAGACTGCTGAGATGTGGTGGGAGAGAGAGAGACTGCTGAGATGTGGTGGGAGAGAGAGAGACTGCTGAGATGTGGTGGGAGAGAGAGAGACTGCTGAGATGTGGTGGGAGAGAGAGAGAGAGACTGCTGAGATGTGGTGGGAGAGAGATAGAGACTGCTGAGATGTGGTGGGAGAAAGAGAGTGCTGAGATGTGGTGGAAGAGAGAGAGAGACTGCTGAGATGTGGTGGGAGAGAGAGAGAGAGACTCCTGAGATGTGGTGGGAGAGAGAGAGTGCTGAGATGTGGTGGAAGAGAGAGAGAGACACTCCTGAGATGTGGTGGGAGAGAGAGAGAGAGACACTCCTGAGATGTGGTGGAAGAGAGAGATGCTGCTGACATGGGGAAGAGAGGCTGGTTGGGTTAAGAAGGACAGAGATAGACTGCTGAGATGTGGGAGAAGAGAGAGACTGCTGATATGTGGGGGAAGAGAAAAAGAGACTGCTGAGATGGAGAAGAGAGAGGCTGATGGGTTAAGAAGGACAGAGAGACTGCTGACACGAGGGGGGAGACTGTTAAAATATGGGAGAAGAGAGAGACTGCTGATATGTGGGGGAAGAGAAAAAGAGACTGCTGAGATGAGGAAGAGAGGCTGATGGATTAAGGAGGACAGAGAGAGACTGCTGAGACTGGGGAGGAGAGAGAGACTGCTGAGATGGGGAAGAGCAAGGCTGATGGGTTAAGGACAAAGAGACTGTTGAGATGTGGTGAGAGAGAGGCTGATGGGTTAAGGAGGACAGAGAGACTGCTGACACGAGGGGGGAGACTGTTAAAATATGGGAGAAGAGAGAGACTGCTGATATGTGGGGGAAGAGAAAAAGAGACTAGTGAGATGGGGCTGATGGGTTAAGGAGGACTGAGAGAGACTGCTGAGACTGGGGAGGACAGAGAGAGACTGCTGAGACTGGGGAGGACTGAGAGAGACTGCTGAGACTGGGGAGGACTGAGAGAGACTGCTAAGACTGGGGAGGAGAGAGAGAGACTGCTGAGACTGGGGAGTAGAGAGAGACTGCTGAGACTGGGGAGGAGAGAGAGAGACTGCTGAGACTGGGGAGAGAGGGAGACTGTTGAGATCGGGAAAGAGAAACTGCTGAGACAGAGTAATGCTATTGGGCAAGAGAGACTACTAAGATAGGGGAGGAGAGAGGGCTGAGATGTGTGGATTGAAACCAGACTGCTGAGATTGGCAGGAAAGAGACTAGACTGTTGAGTTAGGGAGGAGATGGAGACTGCTGAGAAGGAGAATCTGCTCAGATGTGGAGAAGGATAATGAGATTCCTGAGAGAGAGGGAATGAGACAGACTGCTGAGATTGTGCGTTGAGACTGCTGGAGAGAAGAGCGAGAGCGCAGTGGTCATTAGAGGAACAGCAGCGGTCACACAGATGAGGAAAGGGTTAAGTAACAGGGAGGGCCAAGACATTGTGAGGAGAGACAGCTGGGGGTGAGGGGGGAGCGAGACACAAGGAGTCCCTGGGGGTGGGGGGCAGACAGACATCAATAAGGAGACAGAGAGGGGGGAAGAGACATCTGACAGGGCAGAGGGAAGGGAGAGAGACTGTAAGGAAGGGGGAGGAAGAGAGACTGCAAGGAATGGGGGGAGGAAGAGAGACTGCAAGGAATGGGGGGAGGAAGAGAGACTGCAAGGAATGGGGGGAGGAAGAGAGACTGCAAGGAATGGATGGGGGGGCTTAAGAGGAAATGAGATAATGGACTGTCTGTAATGCAGTCTCTATAATGAGATTAGTGGGGGGTGGGGAGAGCGCTCTATTCCTGATGCACTCTCTCTCGCCCCCCTCCTCCTCTCGTCCATCCTTTCTTTCTTTGCCCCCTTACTACAGGAACACACATTAGACAGCGGACAAAATGCCCATCTATTCTGCCCATTGTATCTACTATTGTCTCACATTATCCCTAAATCTTCCAGTTTCAAATCATGACCTCTTGATCTAGCTCTTGAACTTTAACCATTTCATGCATTTGCCGGTTTCTCTCTCTTCCCCTCATGTTCAGTGAAGTCTCTTTCACCCCTCCTCCCCTCACATGACCTTTAATGACAGAATCTCCTTAAAGGCCCAACCAATTAAGATTAGGGGGATTACCCTCCCTAACCCCTTCCTTGCCTGCTTCCTTAACCACCTCCTGTCCAGAGCACTGCCGTCATTAACCCAACTCGTGCCAGAAACCTACAGTGACACTGAAAAGGTCCCGTTTGTGCAGAAATGGCCAGTGCGTAGAAATAAAGAGCAATTAAGGATGTCTCTGTCACTATTACAATTATTTGTGGGGTGTCTGTCACTATTACTATTTTCAACCGGGCATGCTTGTCTTCTTCTTTTTTTACCACCTGCTGTTAATCTTAATTAAATGCTGTTAAGACTATTAGTAAGTTTAATTTCTACAATAAATGGGACCTTTTTGGTGTCCTTTTATTGTCATTATTATTGTTATTATCATTATTATTGTTATTATCATTATTATTAGTGAAATGATTATTTTTTTTCCCTCTCTCACAGTTGAACATCTCCTTCCCCGAGTCTGAGTTGGAGTGCACCTTCGAGTACCCCTCGGAAAGTTCTTTCCTCTCCGAGTTCGGACCCCCAGAAGAGTCAGAAGCCCCCGCTCCGCCCGCACAGCCGGAGGATGACGAGGAGGAGGAGAGTGTGTTACTGGGGGGGATAATGAGGAGGAAAGCCCTGATTGTGGGTGAGTGGGACCCATGACCCTCATGACTACTCCCCCATCACTACTCTCTGACCCTCTTTCTCTCTCCCCATTACCCTCATGACTACCCCCCCATCACTACTCTCTCCCCATGACCCTCATGACTACTCCCCCCATCACTACTCTCTCCCCATGACCCTCATGACTACTCGCCCCATCACTACTCTCTCCCCATGACCCTCATGACTACTCCCCCATCACTTTTTCTTTCCTCTCTCTCCCCCCATGGCCCTCTCTTTCCCCCCATGGCCCTCTCTTTCCTCTCTCTCTCCCCCCATGGCCCTCGCTTTCCTCTCTCTCTCTCCCCATGGCCCTCGCTTTCCTCTCTCCCTCCCCCCATGGCCCTCTCTTTCCTCTCTCTCCCCCCATGGCCCTCGCTTTCCTCTCTCCCTCCCCCCATGGCCCTCGCTTTCCTCTCTCCCTCCCCCCATGGCCCTCGCTTTCCTCTCTCCCTCCCCCCATGGCCCTCGCTTTCCTCTCTCTCTCCCCCCATGGCCCTCGCTTTCCTCTCTCTCTCCCCCCATGGCCCCTCGCTTTCCTCTCTCTCCCCCCATGGCCCTCGCTTTCCTCTCTCTCTCCCCCCATGGCCCTCGCTTTCCTCTCTCTCTCCCCCCATGGCCCTCGCTTTCCTCTCTCTCTCCCTCCCCCCATGGCCCTCGCTTTCCTCTCTCTCTCTCTCCCCCCATGGCCCTCGCTTTCCTCTCTCTCTCTCCCCCCATGGCCCTCGCTTTCCTCTCTCTCTCCCCCCATGGCCCTCGCTTTCCTCTCTCTCTCCCCCCATGGCCCTCGCTTTCCTCTCCTTCTCCCCCCATGGCCCTCGCTTTCCTCTCTCTCTCCCCCCATGGCCCTCTCTTTCCTCTCTCTCCCCCCATGGCCCTCGCTTTCCTCTCTCCCTCCCCCCATGGCCCTCGCTTTCCTCTCTCCCTCCCCCCATGGCCCTCGCTTTCCTCTCTCCCTCCCCCCATGGCCCTCGCTTTCCTCTCTCTCTCCCCCCATGGCCCTCGCTTTCCTCTCTCTCTCCCCCCATGGCCCTCGCTTTCCTCTCTCTCCCCCCATGGCCCTCGCTTTCCTCTCTCTCTCCCCCCATGGCCCTCGCTTTCCTCTCTCTCTCCCCCCATGGCCCTCGCTTTCCTCTCTCTCTCTCTCCCCCCATGGCCCTCGCTTTCCTCTCTCTCTCTCTCCCCCCATGGCCCTCGCTTTCCTCTCTCTCTCTCCCCCCATGGCCCTCGCTTTCCTCTCTCTCTCCCCCCCATGGCCCTCGCTTTCCTCTCTCCCTCCCCCCATGGCCCTCGCTTTCCTCTCTCTCTCCCCCCATGGCCCTCGCTTTCTTCCCTCTCTCCCCCCATGGTCCTCGCTTTCCTCCCTCTCTCCCCCCATGGCCCTCGCTTTCCTCTCTCCCTCCCCCCATGGTCCTCGCTTTCCTCTCTCTCTCTCCCCCCATGGCCCTCGCTTTCCTCTCTCTCTCTCCCCCCATGGCCCTCGCTTTCCTCTCTCTCTCTCCCCCCATGGCCCTCGCTTTCCTCTCTCCCTCCCCCCATGGCCCTCGCTTTCCTCTCTCCCCCCATGGCCCTCGCTTTCCTCTCTCCCTCCCCCCATGGCCCTCGCTTTCCTCTCTCTCTCTCTCTCCCCCCATAGCCCTCGCTTTCCTCTCTCTCTCCCCCCATGGCCCTCGCTTTCCTCTCTCCCTCCCCCCATGGCCCTCGCTTTCCTCTCTCTCTCCCCCCATGGCCCTCGCTTTCCTCCCTCTCTCCCCCCATAACCCTCGCTTTCCTCCCTCTCTCCCCCCATGGCCCTCGCTTTCCTCCCTCTCTCCCCCCATGGCCCTCGCTTTCCTCTCTCTCTCCCCCCATGGTCCTCGCTTTCCTCTCTCTCTCCCCCCATGGTCCTCGCTTTCCTCTCTCTCTCCCCCCATGGCCCTCGCTTTCCTCTCTCTCTCCCCCCATGGCCCTCGCTTTCCTCTCTCTCTCCCCCCATGGCCCTCGCTTTCCTCTCTCTCTCCCCCCATGGCCCTCGCTTTCCTCTCTCTCTCCCCCCATGGCCCTCGCTTTCCTCTCTCTCTCTCTCTCCCCCCATGGCCCTCGCTTTCCTCTCTCTCTCTCCCCCCATGGCCCTCGCTTTCCTCTCTCTCTCCCCCCATGGCCCTCGCTTTCCTCTCTCCCTCCCCCCATGGCCCTCGCTTTCCTCTCTCTCTCCCCCCATGGCCCTCGCTTTCCTCTCTCTCTCCCCACATGGCCCTCTCTTTCCTCTCTCTCTCCCCCCATGGCCCTCGCTTTCCTCTCTCTCTCCCCCCATGGCCCTCTCTTTCCTCTCTCTCTCCCCCCATGGCCCTCGCTTTCCTCTCTCTCTCCCCCCATGGCCCTCGCTTTCCTCTCTCTCTCCCCCCATGGCCCTCGCTTTCCTCTCTCTCTCCCCCCATGGCCCTCGCTTTCTTCCCTCTCTCCCCCCATGGCCCTCGCTTTCCTCCCTCTCTCCCCCCATGGCCCTCGCTTTCCTCTCTCTCTCCCCCCATGGTCCTCGCTTTCCTCTCTCTCTCTCCCCCCATGGCCCTCGCTTTCCTCTCTCTCTCTCCCCCCATGGCCCTCGATTTCCTCTCTCTCTCTCCCCCCATGGCCCTCGCTTTCCTCTCTCCCTCCCCCCATGGCCCTCGCTTTCCTCTCTCCCCCCATGGCCCTCGCTTTCCTCTCTCCCCCCATGGCCCTCGCTTTCCTCTCTCTCTCTCTCTCCCCCCATGGCCCTCGCTTTCCTCTCTCTCTCCCCCCATGGCCCTCGCTTTCCTCTCTCCCTCCCCCCATGGCCCTCGCTTTCCTCTCTCTCTCCCCCCATGGCCCTCGCTTTCCTCCCTCTCTCCCCCCATAACCCTCGCTTTCCTCCCTCTCTCCCCCCATGGCCCTCGCTTTCCTCTCTCTCTCCCCCCATGGTCCTCGCTTTCCTCTCTCTCTCCCCCCATGGTCCTCGCTTTCCTCTCCTTCTCCCCCCATGGCCCTCGCTTTCCTCTCTCTCTCCCCCCATGGCCCTCGCTTTCCTCTCTCTCTCCCCCCATGGCCCTCGCTTTCCTCTCTCTCTCCCCCCATGGCCCTCGCTTTCCTCTCTCTCTCCCCCCATGGCCCTCGCTTTCCTCTCTCTCTCCCCCCATGGCCCTCGCTTTCCTCTCTCTCTCCCTCCATGGCCCTCGCTTTCCTCTCTCTCTCCCTCCATGGCCCTCTCTTTCCTCTCTCTCTCCCCCCATGGCCCTCGCTTTCCTCTCTCTCTCCCTCCATGGCCCTCGCTTTCCTCTCTCTCTCCCCCCATGGCCCTCGCTTTCCTCTCTCTCTCCCCCCATGGCCCTCGCTTTCCTCTCTCTCTCCCTCCATGGCCCTCGCTTTCCTCTCTCTCTCCCCCCATGGCCCTCTCTTTCCTCTCTCTCTCCCCCCATGGCCCTCTCTTTCCTCTCTCTCTCCCCCCATGGCCCTCTCTTTCCTCTCTCTCTCCCTCCATGGCCCTCTCTTTCCTCTCTCTCTCCCCCCCATGGCCCTCTCTTTCCTCTCTCTCTCCCCCCATGGCCCTCTCTTTCCTCTCTCTCTCCCCCCATGGCCCTCTCTTTCCTCTCTCTCTCCCCCCATGGCCCTCTCTTTCCTCTCTCTCTCCCCCCATGGCCCTCTCTTTCCTCTCTCTCTCCCCCCATGGCCCTCTCTTTCCTCTCTCTCTCCCCCCATGGCCCTCTCTTTCCTCTCTCTCTCCCCCCATGGCCCTCTCTTTCCTCTCTCTCTCCCCCCATGGCCCTCTCTTTCCTCTCTCTCTCCCCCCATGGCCCTCTCTTTCCTCTCTCTCTCCCCCCATGGCCCTCTCTTTCCTCTCTCTCTCCCCCCATGGCCCTCTCTTTCCTCTCTCTCCCCCCATGGCCCTCTCTTTCCTCTCTCTTCCCCCATGGCCCTCTCTTTCCTCTCTCTTCCCATGACTCCTTCTCCCCCACTCCTATCCCATTCCTCTTCTCTTTCCCCCTACCGTTCCTTCTCCTACCCTCCATCCTTTCTACAGTGTTCTTCGCCCCTCTACCCCCCCCCCCCACCCCCCTTTAATCCTTTATATGGTTCTCTCTTCCTGGTCCTACTCCCATCCCTCTCCACTCTTCCCTCCTTTACCTTCTCCCATCCACCCCTATAATTTTTCCTTCCCACCATCTCTCTAGCACCGTTGCCTCTGTCCTCCCCATGCTCTCTCGTCCCTCCCCTACCTTGCTCTTTCCCTTCTCTAACCCCATTTAATTCTACTCCTCTTATCCTTCCAGACGAGTCCTGCAAGCGTTGAAGACGCCTCACCAATAATATGGGTACCAAGCACCCCAAACCTCCAGGACTCGCTACTACTAGTCCTGGCTACCAATGGGACTAGTTAACAAAGCCAAGAACTTTCCATTGTTCCATGGATTCATTCAAGATTGTATTGGATAAATCCAAAAGGAGTACTGGTTACTACTGCTTTACTCGCTGTATTACCAGTTATCAAACTAAACTAGCAATAGTTAAATCTACAACTAGTAATGGTTGTATCATGACCTGGATTAGGTTAATTAGTTACAGTTACCACTGGATCTAGTTCGTGGAAGGGATACTGTTACTCATTGAGTTTACCCGTCATCAACTGAACTAGCAATGGTTAAATCCACAACTATTTAATACAATGGCACTTGTATTGGTTGTATCATGAACTGGGACTAGTTTATGGATGGGATAATGTTACTACTGGTTTACTCATTGGGTTTACCAGCTCACAAACTGAACTAGCAATGGTTAAATCCACAACTAGTAATGATTGTATCATAACCTGGATGAGGTTAACTAGTAACTAGTTACCACTGGAACTAGTTTATGGAAGGAATACTGTTACTACTGGTTTACTCATTGGGTAAACCAGTTAAACAAAATAACTAGTGCTGTTTACTAGTATGTTTACCTGTACAACTAGTAACAGTAACCTGGTTAGTTAAACAAATAGACATTTACAACTAATTATCTTTCTTAAAGGGCCATTGTAGTTTCAGAAAAACTTTGCCTATTTGTGGCAAACTAACATTATTAGTAGCTTCGCAAACCACGTGCAGAAAAGCATTTTTAGAGAAAAAACGCAATTTTTTTTAACAGCTGCTGCTTGCTACTAGACAAGCTTTCTATTAGTCTTGTTTAAACTGCTGGCAGTTTTAACTTCCACATTCCTATTCTGCAGATTCCTCTACATTCAAAGACACCTTCCACCTCAGGATGTTGATTAGCAAGAACCAAAATGGCAGCCTCCACTGGCATTATTATTTAAATGGGGCAAAGTGGTCATTTTAAGTGGAACTAGTAAATGTTACCAACTAGTTAAAGGTACAGTTAAACTAGTTAATACACTGGTAACTTTATATTCTCTTGCAATTACCACTCAACAATGTGCGTACTGGTTCAAACTAGTTATTGACACTGGTTGAACTAGTTACAATTACCAGTAAGTATTTTTACCTTTTTTTTTTATAATTTTTTTTTAAAGAAAATGCGTAAAAAAACGTAAAAAAATAAAAATGTGCTTAAATATTTTCTATGCGCCGTGGGACAGTTCCTGCCTTCTGATTGGCTGGAAAAAGGGAGAAAAAGGCATTTTTTACGAGAAAATGTTGTATAATAGATGCCATTTTTCTCATGTGTATGCGAGTGAATGTTTAAATACCTGGAGAGGAGTTTTTTTTTGCAGGGGGCAAAAGGCAAATTATTTTACCCCTGCCGGGGGATGTTTGCTTTGATAATGCACTGTGTTTTGCACTTAAGTTTTTAATATTTTTTTAATATATATATGTGTTTTTACTTGTATTATGGGGTGGGAATTGATATTTTTTACGATGGATGTCAGAGCTCCTTTAAAAGTGTATGTTGTATGATATAACAGTACTGAGTATGACTTTTAAAGTTTTTTGTATATATATATATATATATATATATATATATATATATATATATATATAGTAGTCCGTGTAGTGTATTCATTATCAGTGTATAGATACTCAGCATCATTATACAATGCCGCATGTTTATTATCTTTATGTAGATACTCAGCGCCATTATACAGCGCAGCGTGTTCATTATCAGCATATAAATAATATAGTTCTGTGGTTTTATCAGGTCATACTCAGCACCGTCATAGACTACGCCATATCACTTTCTTAAGGAGTCCTTTCTGTTTTGCTTTAGCTAAATACTGGCTGCTACTTCACACGAGGGTCTTATTGGGACTCCATGAGTAAGAACAAAGATTCCTTCATCGACTCGAAGAGCGAACAATAATAAACAAGCGCCAAATATCAGCCTCCATTTTGTTTTGTTTTTAATTATGTCAATAAATCAGTATTAATAAAGTTGTTGTGTCCTGTTTATTTACCCTGGGGTATTTTACACAAACACACATATATATATCTGTATGTATGTATATAAATGGCCCGTGTATGTGTTGAGGCCTACACTCCAATAAAGCCTGGTCTGGAGTAGATCCCTAGACACAAAATGGAGTCCTTATATGCCCTATAGTGACCACAGGTTGAATTCTGCTGTTCTTATTGTTGTGTGTTGAGGCCTACACTCCAATAAAGCCTGGTCTGGAGTAGATCCCTAGACACAAAATGGAGTCCTCACATGCCCTATACTCTCCACAGGCTCAGTTCTACTTTTGGTATTGTTGTGTGTTGAGGCCTACACTCCAATAAAGCCTGGTCTGGAGTAGATCCCTAGACACAAAATGGAGTCCCCATATGCCCTGTACTCACCACAGGCTCAGTTCTACTTTTCATATTGGTGTGTGTGTGTGTTGAGGCCTACATTCCAATAAAGCCTGGTCTGGAGTAGATCCCTAGACACGAAATGGAGTCCCCATATGCCCTATAGTTACCACAGGCTCAGTTCTACTTTTTGTATTGGTGTGTGTGTGTGTTGAGGCCTACATTCCAATAAAGCCTGGTCTGGAGTAGATCCCTAGATACAAAATGGAGTCCTCATATGCCCTATAGTCACCACAGGCTCAGTTCTACTTTTTGTATTGTTGTGTGTTGAGGACTACACTCCAATAAAGCCTGGTCTGGAGTAGATCCCTAGACACAAAATGGAGTCCTTATATGCCCTATAGTGACCACAGGTTGAATTCTGCTGTTCTTATTGTTGTGTGTTGAGGCCTACACTCCAATAAAGCCTGGTCTGGAGTAGATCCCTAGACACAAAATGGAGTCCTCACATGCCCTATACTCTCCACAGGCTCAGTTCTACTTTTGGTATTGTTGTGTGTTGAGGCCTACACTCCAATAAAGCCTGGTCTGGAGTAGATCCCTAGACACAAAATGGAGTCCCCATATGCCCTGTACTCACCACAGGCTCAGTTCTACTTTTCATATTGGTGTGTGTGTGTGTTGAGGCCTACATTCCAATAAAGCCTGGTCTCGAGTAGATCCCTAGACACGAAATGGAGTCCCCATATGCCCTATAGTTACCACAGGCTCAGTTCTACTTTTTGTATTGGTGTGTGTGTGTGTTGAGGCCTACATTCCAATAAAGCCTGGTCTGGAGTAGATCCCTAGACACGAAATGGAGTCCCCATATGCCCTATAGTTACCACAGGCTCAGTTCTACTTTTTGTATTGGTGTGTGTGTGTGTTGAGGCCTACATTCCAATAAAGCCTGGTCTGGAGTAGATCCCTAGATACAAAATGGAGTCCTCATATGCCCTATAGTCACCACAGGCTCAGTTCTACTTTTTGTATTGTTGTGTGTTGAGGCCTACACTCCAATAAAGCCTGGTCTGGAGTAGATCCCTAGACACAAAATGGAGTCCTCATATGCCCTATACTCACCACAGGCTCCGTTATACCTTTCATATTGTTGTTTGTGTGTTGAGGCCTACACTCCAATAAAGCCTGGTCTGGAGTAGATCCCTAGACACAAAATGGAGTCCTCATATGCCCTATACTCACCACAGGCTCCGTTATACCTTTCATATTGTTGTGTGTGTGTTGAGGCCTACACTCCAATAAAGCCTGGTCTGGAGTAGATCCCTAGACACAAAATGGAGTCCTCATATGCCCTATACTCACCACAGGCTCTGTTATACCTTTCATATTGTTGTGTGTGTGTTGAGGCCTACACTCCAATAAAGCCTGGTCTGGAGTAGATCCCTAGACACAAAATGGAGTCCTCATATGCCCTATACTCACCACAGGCTCAGTTCTACTTTTCGTAATGGTGTGTGTGTGTGTGTTGAGGCCTACACTCCAATAAAGCCTGGTCTGGAGTAGATCCCTAGACACAAAATGGAGTCCCCATATGCCCTGTACTCACCACAGGCTCAGTTCTACTTTTCATATTGGTGTGTGTGTGTGTTGAGGCCTACATTCCAATAAAGCCTGGTCTGGAGTAGATCCCTAGACACGAAATGGAGTCCCCATATGCCCTATAGTTACCACAGGCTCAGTTCTACTTTTTGTATTGGTGTGTGTGTGTGTTGAGGCCTACATTCCAATAAAGCCTGGTCTGGAGTAGATCCCTAGATACAAAATGGAGTCCTCATATGCCCTATAGTCACCACAGGCTCAGTTCTACTTTTTGTATTGTTGTGTGTTGAGGCCTACACTCCAATAAAGCCTGGTCTGGAGTAGATCCCTAGACACAAAATGGAGTCCTCATATGCCCTATACTCACCACAGGCTCCGTTATACCTTTCATATTGTTGTTTGTGTGTTGAGGCCTACACTCCAATAAAGCCTGGTCTGGAGTAGATCCCTAGACACAAAATGGAGTCCTCATATGCCCTATACTCACCACAGGCTCCGTTATACCTTTCATATTGTTGTGTGTGTGTTGAGGCCTACACTCCAATAAAGCCTGGTCTGGAGTAGATCCCTAGACACAAAATGGAGTCCTCATATGCCCTATACTCACCACAGGCTCTGTTATACCTTTCATATTGTTGTGTGTGTGTTGAGGCCTACACTCCAATAAAGCCTGGTCTGGAGTAGATCCCTAGACACAAAATGGAGTCCTCATATGCCCTATACTCACCAAAGGCTCCGTTATACCTTTCATATTGTTGTGTGTGTGTTGAGGCCTACACTCCAATAAAGCCTGGTCTGGAGTAGATCCCTAGACACAAAATGGAGTCCTCATATGCCCTATACTCACCACAGGCTCAGTTCTACTTTTCGTAATGGTGTGTGTGTGTGTGTGTTGAGGCCTACACTCCAATAAAGCCTGGTCTGGAGTAGATCCCTAGACACAAAATGGAGTCCCCATATGCCCTATACTCATCACAACCTCTTATTGTGATATTTTGGATCCAGAGCAGGACAAAATGGCTGCCGATATGGCGGCATGCATAATGGGCACTGTAGTTATCAATAATACTGTATAATAAAAGCCAGTTTAGCCAAGTTTTATATAAAGTTTTGAATTATTACCATTATTATGTAATTTCTCCGGCAGAAGCAAGGAGGCGGCCATGTTTGCGCTCCTGTCATCCCTTAGAGATTATTACTGGGCTTTTTGTTCATGTGATTAGGCAGAAATCTGTGAATCTCCATATTGAGCCAACACTGATCAAAAGGACCTGCCCATGCTGTGTGCATTATAAACTGCAGTATGGAGATTCACAGATTGCTTTCTGGAGTGAGTGAGGGAAACGAAGGAATAATATTAATGCAAAACTTTATATTTTTGGGGCTAATATCGATACTCGCAACATTTAAAGGGATGTGACTAAATGGAGGTTGAGGAGAAATATCCAGTATGGTGCTCTACTAAAGACAGTCCAGACCTAAAATGCCAAGCAATTCTATGAACATATATATATATTTTTTGACTGGTCTGTGAGCCGCAAAGTGGCCAGAAATAACCGTAGTTTAGCCCAAAACATTTAAGTATAATATGTGGTTATTATAGTGATGTCACATGCAGGGCGGGTGCCATTATTTGTGTTAGGGCGAGGTCTGGTGACGGACTTTTACTTTGAAGATGGGCCCTGAAATGACCTAAGTAATTAAGTTAGTCCTCGTTTCTCAGTCACCGCCCGAAAAAATAATAATTATTATAATTATAGTGTTTTTCTACCAAAAAATGTGCTGGTCACAGGGTTTCGTGTATGGGCATTGAGAGGCCAGTAGCTGAGGAGGGGGTCTGCTTTAGGAAGGGGTCGTGAGGGGGTTAAGGGTGGTCAGTGGTTGGGGATCTTGGGAAGTATTAAGAGGAGCCAGTGGCTGCAGGAGGGGACCTTTTTGGGTAAGGGTCTAGTTGAGGTATTAAGAGGGGCTAATAGTTTGGAGAGGGGGATCATGAAGGAAAGACAGCTGCTTTGCGAAGGAGTCTTGGGTTATTAATTGGGGTTGGTGGCTGGGAAGGGGTCTTGAAAGAAAGGAAGCTGCTTTGGGAAGGGGTCTTGAGTTTTAAGAGGGGTGAGTGACTGGGGAGGGGGTCTTGAGGGAAAAGGTGCTGCTTTAGGAAGGGGTCCTGGGGTCTAGTAAGATGGGCCTTTGGCTGGAGGAGGGGTCTTAAGGGGAAGCGGCTGCTTTGGAAAGGGGTTGTGAGGGTACTCAGATGAGCCATTGTCTGGGAGGGGTCTTTAGGGGACTGGGTAGGGGTCTTGGTGGCTGGTGGAGGGAGTCTTGAGGGTATTAACAGGGGACGATGGCTGTGGAGGAAGTCTAGAGGGTATTAAAAGTGGCCAGTGGCTTGGGGAGGGGGTCTTGAGGGTGTTAAGAGGGGCCAATTGCTGGGGGAGGGTGTCTTTGGGATATAAAGAGCGGCCAGTGGCTGGGGGAAAGGGTTCTGAGGGTATAAATAGGGGGGCAATGGCTGGGGAGGATGTCTTCAGGATATTGAGAGCGGCCAGTGGCTGGGGTAGGGGGTCTTGAGGGTATTAAGAGGTGTCAGTGGCTGGGTGAGGAGGTCTTGAGGGTATTAATAGGGACCAGTGACTGGGTGATGGGGTTCTTGAGGGTGTTACAGAGGCCAATAGTTGGGGGAGGAGGTCTTGAGGGTATTAATAGGGGCTGGTGACTTGGAGAAGGGGTCTTGATGGTATAAAGAGGGGCCAATGGCTGGGGGAGGGGGTCTTGAGCGTATTAATAGGGACCAGTGACTGGGTGAGGGGTTCTTGAGGGTATTAGGAGGGTCCGGTGGCTGTTGGGGGTTTCATAAGAGAAAGGCTGCTGCTTTGGGAATGGGTCTTAGGAGTATTAAGACCAGCCAGTGGCTGGGTGAGGAGGTCTTGAGGGTATTAATAGGGACCAGTGACTGGGTGATGGGGTTCTTGAGGGTGTTACAGAGGCCAATAGTTGGGGGAGGAGGTCTTGAGGGTATTAATAGGGGCTGGTGACTTGGAGAAGGGGTCTTGATGGTATAAAGAGGGGCCAATGGCTGGGGGAGGGGGTCTTGAGCATATTAAGAGGGACCAGTGGCTGGGTGAGGAGGTCTTGAGGGTATTAATAGGGACCAGTGACTGGGTGATGGGGTTCTTGAGGGTGTTACAGAGGCCAATAGTTGGGGGAGGGGTTCTTGAGGGTATTAATAGGGGCTGGTGACTTGGAGATGGGGTCTTGATGGTATAAAGAGGGGCAAATGGCTGGGGGAGGGGGTCTTGAGCGTATTAAGAGGGACCAGTGGCTGGGTGAGGAGGTCTTGAGGGTATTAAGATGGGCCAGTGGCTGGGGGAGGGGTTCTTGAGGGTTTTAGGAGGGTCCGGTGGCTGATGGAGGGGTCATAAGAGAAAGGCTGCTGCTTTGGGAATCGGTCTTAGGAGTATTAAGACCGGCCAGTGGTTGGGACAGGGGGTCTTGGGGTATTAAGATTGGCCAGTGGTTGGACCCTTAAGGGGAAGGGAACCTTTTTGGGAGGGGGTCTTGAAGGATAATAGTCCCACTAGTTCCAACACTTTGTGAGCCATTTTTAGCCACACAAAAATAGTCATGTGAGACTGAGGAACAGATGTCTCAAGGGTCAAAAGTCAGTGACCTCTGACCTAACAAGAACAGGGGACAAATTCTCATCCCCCTCCCAACCCCCCTACTGCACTAGAAAGACAAGCCACTTATTTTAATTATGCATTGCTCATTAATAAAATTCCTATTTAATAATTAATAAGATACATTTTCAATATTTTTTTCAGCTGAGTGTTTGTCTCCACCCTGATAAGGTCATCAAGTGGGGATTGGCTTAGAGACTGGCCTATAAAAAAACTATATGATTGGATCAGAAGCTAAACAATGATTCATGCCTTGTCCTAATATCCAAATATACGTTGCCAATCTGAACTACTTTAATACAGCAATCCAATGGACACCATTGCATTGCTATAACCTTGTGCCTGAAAAATTAGCAACTGTCTGCAATGACCTTATAGTGGGTGATAACAATATTAAACAGGAACTTAAAAAATATGCAATTAAAAAAAATTATCCGGATTTGTCTTAATTTCAAGATTTTAATTGCCTCCTCTGTAATTATTGTTAGTAATTAGTGATTCCTCCTTAAGTACAATTAAAATCTGAAAATAATAATTGAACATCCTATTTGGGAATCCTTCTTTAAAATATATAAAGATATATAATACTGTAGGAATACGTCTATAACCAGTTAGACTTCTTATTTTAGTTAATCTTGCCCTATTTAAAGTCTTAAATGTACACTGTTTAGATCACTAATTATATATATTAGGTGGAACTTTTTTTGCCACGGAACTATACTTACAAGCTCAAGTTTTAGTTCGGAATAAAAAATATAGAAGCAAACCATGTGCGTTCCAATAACCGGATGTCTGGTGTTAGAGCATCGCAGTTGTGAACTTGGAACGCACAATGCGTTTCAGAATACGGAAGTGGATTGGGAATCGGTCAGAAAACGTCATCACCGTGCGACGTGCTCGACTCAAACTCGGTGTGTGAGTGAGGGGACACGAGAGAAAGAGAGAAAATAAACATAGGAAGATAAGAGGTGGGTGGTGATGGGTTTGTTTTAATAGTTCGTTATTTATATGGGTATTTATATAAACAAGGGTCTATATATTTGTCTTATTTTAGCTTTAAATTACCTTCTTACACTCATAGTAATATAGTTAGTATAGTGGTGGGTTATAGATCATATATATAGTTGTCGTAATTACGAGTGAGAAAGAGAGGGGGTGAGAAATGGGGGAGAGGGGGAAAGAGACACAGGGGAGGGAGTTGGGGGAAAGAGACACAGGGGAGGGAGAGTGGGGAAAGAGACACAGGGGAGGGAGAGGGGGGGAAAGAGACACAGGGGAGGGAGAGGGGGGGAAAGAGACACAGGGGAGAGGGAGGGAAGAGACACAGGGGAGGGGAAAAGCGACCCAGGGGAGGGAGAGGGGGAAAGCGACCCAGGGGAGGGAGAGTGGGAAAGAGACAAAGGGAAGGGGGGGAGAGACCCAGGGGTGAGAAATGGGGGAGAGGGGGAAAGGAGACCCAGGGGTGAGGAGAGGGACGGAAGAGACACAGGGGAGGGAGTTGGGGGAAAGAGACACAGGGGAGGGGGAAAGAGACAGGGGAGGGAGTGGGGGGTAAAGAGACACAAGGGAGAGAGTGGGGGGTAAAGAGACACAAGGGAGAGAGTGGGGGGTAAAGAGACACAAGGGAGAGAGTGGGGGGTAAAAAGACACAAGGGAGAGAGTGGGGGTAAAGAGACACAAAGGAGGGAGAGGGAGGGAAGAGACACGAGGGATAGGGGGTAGGAGACACGGGGGAAGGAGAGGGTGAAAGAGACACAAGGGAGCGAGTGGGGGTAAAGAGAGACAAGGGAGGGAGTGGGGGTAAAGAGAGACAAGGGAGGGAGTGGGGGTAAGGAGACACAGGGGAGGGAGAGGGAGGGAAGCGACACAGGGGAGGGGGAAAGCGACACAGGGGTGGGAGAGGGTGAAAGAGACAAAGGGAAGGGGGAGACCCAGGGGTGAGAAATGGGGGCGAGGGGGAAAGGAGACCCAGGGGTGAGAAGACACAGGGAAGGGAGACGGGGGGGAAAGAGACACAGGGAAGGGAGACGGGGGGGAAAGAGACACAGGGAAGGGAGACGGGGGGGAAGAGACACAGGGAAGGGAGACGGGGGGGAAAGAGACACAGGGAAGGGAGACGGGGGGGAAAGAGACACAGGGAAGGGAGACGGGGGGGAAAGAGACACAGGGAAGGGAGACTGGGGGGAAAGAGGCACAGGGAAGGGAGACTGGGGGGAAAGAGACACAGGGGTGGGAGTTGGGGGTAAAGAGACACAAGCGAGGGAGTGGGGGGAAAGACACACAGGGGAGGGAAGAGACACAGGGGAGGGAGGGGGGGTAATAGACAAACAACAGATAGTACATAAACAGACAGAAAACACAATCTATAGCACTATATCATGCCGTCATTTCTCTCTCCCTCTCTCTCTTTTTCGCTTTCTCTCTCTCTCTCTCTCTCTCTTTCTTTATTTTGCTCTCTCTTTCCCTCCCTCTCTCTTCTCTCCATTCATTCCCTAGACTCAGTAGCCTCTCCGTGGGTGCCAGACAATGGACGGGGTGGAGTTGTGGGTGAAGGACCAGCTGCACGATGTGCTTGGCATGAGTGACCGCCATGTTGCCCAGTTCCTGGTGGGCACGGCTCGGCGGAGCTCAAGCTCGTCTGACTTGCTGAGCCGCCTCCGTGACACGGGCGCCATTGATGTGACCGACAAAGTGAAAGGTTTCATCGAAGAACTCTGGCTTAGGGTGAGCCCCCCAAAAAATATTCAATATTAATTTCAGCATCATAGTCCAACTGCGTGTTTGTCTCCACCCCTATAAAGTCCTCTGTGGTGAATGTGGCTGAAACAAGTCTAAAAGGGTTGTAAGTGCAATCTGATTAGATAGTAGGCCGAACAATCATTCATAGTCTGCAAGTCTTTGACAGTAAAAAGCATTTGTGCTGATATAAGCTTGTGCCTGAAAATTTATCACCGCTAGAAAAAGTTGCCTCCTCCATTGACACTAAGTTTAATGTTGAATATTGCTGTTTTTAATGAATTAATATGAAATGTATTAATGATCAGATTCTAATTAATGATCGTTACGTTTTTTATCCTTTCTCAGATCCCCCAGAAGGTCCCGGTAGAGCGTCCGGCGCGGGCCGTGGAGCGAGAGGCGCTTGCCATGCAGGAGAAGAACAGATTATATACACTGCTGGAGGACAGCGATGAAGAGGAGGAGGAGAAGGGAGGAGATAGGAAGAGGAAGAAGAAACATCTGAGGAAGAGGAGGAAAGAGGAGTCTGACAGTGAGAGCGAGAAGGAGCAGTGAGTATGGAGGACAAGTGTCACTACAGGGAGAGAAGGAAAGGGACGGAGAGAGGGGAGAGAGAAGGAAAGGGACAGATAGAGGAGAGAGAGAAGGAAAGGGACAGAGAGGGGAGAGAGAGAAGGAAAGGGACAGAGAGGGGAGAGAGAGAAGGAGCAGTGAGTATGGAGGACAAGTGTCACTACAGGGAGAGAAGGAAAGGGACGGAGAGGGGAGAGAGAGAAG
>JAPZIH010000268.1:0-32827 GCA_027410445.1 Discoglossus pictus
CCTTTCCCCCCAGCCGGCAGTGTGAACCCCAGGGGGCAGAAGGTGTCGTCCTTCCCCTCAGCGGCAGTGTGAACCCCAGGGGGCAGAAGGTGTCGTCCTTCCCCCAACGGCCAGTGTGTACCCAGGGAGCAGAAGGTGTCGACCTTCCTCCACAGCGGCAGTGGGTACCCCAGGGGGCCAAAGGTGTCGTCCTTCCCCCCCAGCGGCAGTGTGAAACACAGGGGGCAGAAGGTGTCGTCCTTCCCCCCAGCAACAGTTTACCCTAACCAGGGGAGACACCAATCTCCCAGACAGCGCAGATGGACCGTGGTCTCTGCGCCCACGCTTGTCCAGATCCCCAACTACGTCACTGGGACAACCGGAGGAGGGGGGGTAAGTACAAATTCCCCTCCCCAGCTAACTTCTAATATGGCCCCAGGTTAACAGAGGAAATGTTAACCCCCAACTGACCCCACGTTTCCCTGGCTACTGAGCCGGAATATGTCCCAAGTACCCCAGCAGAAGAGCTGACAGCGGGGCAGAGTGCAGTCGGCCTCTGCCCTCCCTTGTCCCTTGTACAGAGCAGGATGTCCTGCAGGTTATACCAGCAGAAGAGCTGGCATCAGGGCAGAGTGCCGCTGGCCTCTGCCCCTCAAGTCCCCTCAGCGTGTTGCCCCATCACCACAGCAAAATAGTCCAGGTACCTGGTTAGACTTCCCCCCAAAGGGGAGATGTGTGACGAAGTGCCCTTCGCCACTTTGGCTTGGAGAGGACTGTTTGCCAGCCTCCTGCCCTGCGACTATGGCCCTGAAACATATTGCCCTTTGGAACCAGTGTTCGGCCATACCAGAGTGTAAGTCACTCATTCTGGCCCTTTACATACAGGGGGGTCATTCTGTACTTGCCCTGTGTGAACCATGATACCACAGAAAGCTATGCCATGGAGCCCATTCATATAATGAAAGACTATGGGAAAGACTTTAGCTACATGGCAATTGAACTGTGTGAAGAGGATCTGAGCGCTATTCGATGGTTTTGTGCGCTCAGATCCCAGCTATCTGGGGATATGGGAAATGTGAGTAAATGTGAATTGCAGTAATGCTGATGGGTTGTCAAACTAGAGAATTGACCAACAAATACTTTTGTCCGGACATCCCCAGGCCGATCCGTTGTGATCAGACCGTGTATGCCGGCTTATGGTCACGGGGGAGGTGTGTAGCGGAACCCATCACTGTTTTAAAACTGTTTTATGATTATTATGGTTAAAATATGATCCTACTATATATATGTTGGTTGATGTTCTACAGAATATATTGGCTCAGAATATTAGCCAGACTTTTGCAGACCTAGGCTAATAGATAATCCTGTTACAGAGATTCAAGAGATAAGAAAGTTGTAAAGGATCCTTGCATTTTCCAAAGTGTTTTCATTCTCTGATAAGAACAAAGAAGAATGATCTAATTAATGTCTGATTGTATCCAAGTTGCCAGGGAGGTGTGACTCACCTATTGTCCTATATGTGTATTGTATGGGGATATGTGCAATGTCTGTGTGTTATGTGTAAAAACATACTTTTACTAACTTTTGAACCCCTGGTCTGATTCATGCCATTTTTGTATATGTTGTTCCCCTGGGGTGAGAGATATTGAATGGTGCGGGACTTAAAGGTGTACCCCCTGTATTTGGGGTACATCCAGAATGTGGTTAAAATTGTGTCTGTTTGTTTTAATTGTGTTACCTGTTATCTGAGGGGAGGAGACGTGGGGGTTGAACCATGTAGATAATTGGCTGTTGTGATAATTATGTGGGTGTAGCCCTTCAGAGGGCACCATTGCATAAAAGGAGATTCCCTGTCATTAAAATATAGTTCTTCTTGACCCTTCAAAACGTAGCCTCGTCTCGTTATTTGAGGGGATCGCTATCATACTGGGGATTGCTATGCTTCTGCATACTCCCTTGAGCTGTAACTACTGAACGCTTGTTCCTGATGTACTATCCTTGGAGTCTGTGGTGGTTTTGGTGTCCGGTGCGGTGCTTGTAGGCCTCGACGCAAGCTAGGACGCATCCATCAACGGAGGTACCCGGTCGGGGTGCCAGTAGATCCGTTACATTGGCTGGCAGTGGTGGGATGGCGTGCCAGGAGATCCGTTACAGGGGGAGAGAGAGAGAGACGGGGAGAGAGAGAGAGACGGGGAGGGAGAGAGAGACGGGGAGAGAGGGAGAGAGAGACGGGGAGAGAGGGAGAGAGAGACGGGGAGAGAGGGAGAGAGAGACGGGGAGAGAGGGAGAGAGAGACGGGGAGAGAGGGAGAGAGAGAGGGGGAGATAGAGAGAGGGAGAGAGAGACCAGGGATAGAGAGAGGGAGAGAGAGACCAGGGATAGAGAGAGGGAGAGAGAGACCAGGGATAGAGAGAGGGAGAGAGAGACGGGGGAGAGAGGGAGGAGAGAGAGAGAGAGAGACGGGGGAGAGAGAGAGAGAGAGACGGGGAGAGAGAGAGAGAGAGACGGGGAGAGAGAGAGAGAGAGAGACGGGGAGAGAGAAGAGAGAGAGAGACGGGGAGAGAGAGGAGAGAGAGAGAACGGGGAGAGAAGAGAGAGAGAGAGACGGGGAGAGAAAGAGAGAGAGAGAGACGGGGAGAGAAAGAGAGAGAGAGAGACGGGGAGAGAAAGAGAGAGAGAGACGGGGGAGAGAGAGAGAGAGGACAGAGAGAGACGGGGAGAGAAAGAGAGAGAGAGAGACGGGGAGAGAAAGAGAGAGAGAGAGACGGGGAGAGAAAGAGAGAGAGAGAGACGGGGAGAGAGAGAGAGCGAGAGAGACGGGGGAGAAAGAGAGCGAGAGAGACGGGGGAAAAAGAGAGCGTGAGAGAGCGAGAGAGACAGGGGAGAGGGAGAGAGCGAGAGAGACGGGGAGAGAAAGAGAGAGAGAGACGGGGAGAGAAAGAGAGAGAGAGAGACGGGGAGAGAAAGAGAGAGAGAGAGACGGGGAGAGAAAGAGAGAGAGAGAGACGGGGAGAGAAAGAGAGAGAGAGAGTCGGGGAGAGAAAGAGAGAGAGAGAGACGGGGAGAGAAAGAGAGAGAGAGAGACGGGGAGAGAAAGAGAGAGAGAGAGACGGGGAGAGAAAGAGAGACGGGGAGACGGGGAGAGAAAGAGAGACGGGGAGAGAAAGAGAGACGGGGAGAGAGAGAGACGGGAGAGAGAGAGAGAGAGACGGTGAGAGAGAGAGAGAGAGAGAGACGGTGAGAGAGAGAGAGAGAGAGAGACGGTGAGAGAGAGAGAGAGAGACGGGGAGAGAGAGAGAGACGGGGAGAGAGACGGGGAGAGAGAGAGAGAGGAGAGAGACGGGGGAGAGAGAGAGAGAGACGGGGGGAGAGAGAGAGAGAGAGAGAGACCGGGGGGAGAGAGAGAGAGAGAGAGACGGGGGGAGAGAGAGAGACGGGGGAGAGAGAGAGAGAGAGAGACACGGGGGGAGAGAGAGGAGACGGGGGAGAGAGAGAGAGAGAGACGGGGGAGAGAGAGAGAGAGAGACGGGGGGAGAGAGAGAGAGAGAGACGGGGAGGAGAGAGAGAGAGAGACGGGGGAGAGAGAGAGAGAGGGACGGGGGGGAGAGAGAGAGAGACGGGGGAGAGAGAGAGAGAGAGAGACGGGGAGAGATGAGAGAGACGGGGAGAGAGAGAGTGTAACATTATTAATGGTACTGAACCCCTCCACCTGGTGCCAGGAACTCCCCTCCCCCTCATACTACCCTCACTAGGACTGGCACAGATACCTTCCATCCTATGTAACACTATTAATGGTACTGAACCCCTCCACCGGGTGCCAGGAACTCGCCTCCCCCCTCATACTACCCTCCCTAGGACTGGCACAGATACCTTCCATCCTATGTAACACTATTAATGGTACTGAACCCCTCCACCGGGTGCCAGGAACTCGCCTCCCCCTCATACTACCCTCCCTAGGACTGGCACAGATACCTTCCATCCTATGTAACACTATTAATGGTACTGAACCCCTCCACCGGGTGCCAGGAACTCGCCTCCCCCTCATACTACCCTCACTAGGACTGGCACCATCAAACAGCATTGAGACCAGCATCTTTCATTACTCAGACACGAGCCTCGATATCCTGGCACCCCGTCACCTGGCACCCTCTCCCCTGGTGCCATCATTGTATCTGTGGCCCGGCACAGGACGTGGGCAGTTGGACCTGACCCCAGTAAACTCATGATAATGTTGGTGTTTATTCAGGACGCTGCGCAGGAGAGGGGGGCCTTACAAGACTGCCCCCGCCACTGACCTTACACACTGGCGCCTCAAGTGTGTAGAGGGGAGGCAGACGTGGTGGTACGAGGAGGAGGTGCAGCGGGAGCAGACTGTGCTGGAGGCGCATTCCCTGGGGCTGGATACAGTAAGTAGGCTCAGTTTGGAGGGATGATGGCGCTGTCATGGAGTTAGAGACTGGCTGTGGAGGAATGATGGCGCTGTCATGGAGTTAGAGACTGGCTGTGGAGGGATGATGGCGCTGTCATGGAGTTAGTGACTGGCTGTGGAGGGATGATGGAGCTGTCATGGAGTTAGTGACTGGCTGTGGAGGTATGATGGAGCTGTCATGGAGTTAGTGACTGGCTGTGGAGGGATGATGGAGCTGTCATGGAGTTAGTGACTGGCTGTGGATGGATGATGGAGCTGTCATGGAGTTAGTGACTGGCTGTGGAGGGATGATGGAGCTGTCATGTAGTTAGTGACTGGCTGTGGAGGGATGCTGGAGCTGTCATGGAGTTAGTGACTGGCTGTGGAGGGATGATGGAGCTGTCATGGAGTTAGTGACTGGCTGTGGAGGGATGATGGAGCTGTCATGGAGTTAGTGACTGGCTGTGGAGGGATGATGGCGCTGTCATTGAGTTAGTGACTGGCTGTGGAGGGATGCTGGAGCTGTCATGGAGTTAGTGACTGGCTGTGGAGGGATGATGGAGCTGTCATGGAGTTAGTGACTGGCTGTGGAGGGATGATGGAGCTGTCATGGAGTTAGTGACTGGCTGTGGAGGGATGATGGCGCTGTCATTGAGTTAGTGACTGGCTGTGGAGGGATGCTGGAGCTGTCATGGAGTTAGTGACTGGCTGTGGAGGGATGATGGCGCTGTCATGGAGTTAGTGACTGGCTGTGGAGGGATGATGGCGCTGTCATGGAGTTAGTGACTGGCTGTGGAGGGATGATGGAGCTGTCATGGAGTTAGTGACTGGCTGTGGAGGGATGATGGCGCTGTCATGGAGTTAGAGACTGGCTGTGAAGGGATGCAGGCGCTGTCATGGAGTTAGTGACTGGCTGTGGAGGGATGATGGAGCTGTCATGGAGTTAGTGACTGGCTGTGGAGGGATGATGGAGCTGTCATGGAGTTAGTGACTGGCTGTGGAGGGATGATGGAGCTGTCATGGAGTTAGTGACTGGCTGTGGAGGGATGATGGCGCTGTCATTGAGTTAGTGACTGGCTGTGGAGGGATGCTGGAGCTGTCATGGAGCGGTCATGGAGTTAGTGACTGGCTGTGGAGGGATGATGGCGCTGTCATGGAGTTAGTGACTGGCTGTGGAGGGATGATGGAGCTGTCATGGAGTTAGTGACTGGCTGTGGAGGGATGATGGAGCTGTCATGGAGTTAGTGACTGGCTGTGGAGGGATGATGGAGCTGTCATGGAGTTAGTGACTGGCTGTGGAGGGATGATGGAGCTGTCATGGAGTTAGTGACTGGCTGTGGAGGGATGATGGCGCTGTCATTGAGTTAGTGACTGGCTGTGGAGGGATGATGGAGCTGTCATGGAGTTAGTGACTGGCTGTGGAGGGATGATGGCGCTGTCATGGAGTTAGTGACTGGCTGTGGAGGGATGATGGAGCTGTCATGGAGTTAGTGACTGGCTGTGGAGGGATGATGGCGCTGTCATGGAGTTAGAGACTGGCTGTGAAGGGATGCTGGCGCTGTCATGGAGTTAGTGACTGGCTGTGGAGGGATGATGGAGCTGTCATGGAGTTAGTGACTGGCTGTGGAGGGATGATGGAGCTGTCATGGAGTTAGTGACTGGCTGTGGAGGGATGATGGAGCTGTCATGGAGTTAGTGACTGGCTGTGGAGGGATGATGGAGCTGTCATGGAGTTAGTGACTGGCTGTGGAGGGATGCTGGAGCTGTCATGGAGTTAGTGACTGGCTGTGGAGGGATGATGGTGCTGTCATGGAGTTAGAGACTGGCTGTGGAGGGATGATGGAGCTGTCATGGAGTTAGTGACTGGCTGTGGAGGGATGATGGAGCTGTCATGGAGTTAGTGACTGGCTGTGGAGGGATGATGGTGCTGTCATGGAGTTAGTGACTGGCTGTGGAGGGATGATGGAGCTGTCATGGTGTGGTGATTTTCAAGGGCCGTGGAAAATGTAATTTTAATGTTAAGAGCTCAGAGGCGCCGGTAACCTGAGCAGACACTTGATGTCCAGCGCTACAGAACATGTTGGTGCTTCACAAATAACGGAGAATCACTAATATAGTTGTCGCAAAGTGACTAGTAATAATAGTAACAATAGTACAGAGTAATTAGCTCTTCTATCTCTTTTCCCAGAGTTCTTGGCTGCCAGATCTGCCTCAGGCGCACACTGCTCAGGATGGAGCCAATAACGGCATGTCTTTCTACACTGCGCTGCAGGCCGAGGACGGGCATTGGGCTGGGGATTATGGAGGTCCCCTGTTCCTTTTGCCTGGTGAGGGTCTTCCTGTCAGTCTGTGATTGGTTATTACTCTACAGGGGGCGGTGCAGACCCCCCCCCCTCACTAATTGTTGATGTCACTAATTTGACGATGATGTCACTAATTTGACGATGATGTCACTAATTTGCTACATGCAAGAAAAGGTGTTAAATGTTACAAAAGGTTTCTTTGAATGACCAATGATGCCTATTGGCTGGGATGTCCGTCCATTGCACCCGCTGAGTTATGGAGCTCTGTGGAGGCACCATTAACCCTCGACTGGACCTCATGCAGCTGAATAATGACGTCTTTGTGCAAAGATGACGTTTTTATAACCGTTTTATAACCTTTGTAGTACTCCATGTTATCATGAAAAGAGACTCTAGTAATGAATTGTGTAACATGTGACCTCTCCTCAGGGCTCATCATTGCGTGCCACGTGACACGGACTCCACTGCCTGAGGCCACAAGGAAAGAGATTGTGCGATACCTACTGTCTGTACAGCTGCCAGATGGAGGGTGGGGCCTGTGAGTGTCTCCTCCAATCAGCTCTCACATCTTAGTTACACCGGGCTACCCTCTCCTTATTAGTTTGTAATACTGGGTTGTTCGTGTCCCCCTCCCCTTAGTGTCTCTGGGCCGGGAGTGTCCCCGTCCACTTGGTGTCTCTGGGCCGGGAGTGTCCCCGTCCACTTGGTGTCTGGGCCAGGAGTGTCCCCTTGGGTTTTCTGGCCGGGAGTGTCCCCGTCCACTTGGTGTCTCTGGGCCGGAGTGTTCCCCGTCCCCTTGGTGTCTCTGGGCCGGGAGTGTCCCCGTCCACTTGGTGTCTCTGGGCCGGGAGTGTCCCCGTCCACTTGGTGTCTCTGGGCCGGGAGTGCCCCCGTCCACTTGGTGTCTCTGGGCCGGGAGTGTCCCCTTCCACTTGGTGTCTCTGGGCCGGGAGTGCCCCCGTCCACTTGGTGTCTCTGGGCCGGGAGTGTCCCCGTCCACTTGGTGTCTCTGGGCCGGGAGTGTCCCCGTCCACTTGGTGTCTCTGGGCCGGGAGTGTCCCCGTCCACTTGGTGTCTCTGGGCCGGGAGTGTCCCCGTCCACTTGGTGTCTCTGGCCGGGAGTGTCCCCGTCCCCGTCACTTGGTGTCTCTGGGCCGGGAGTGCCCCCGTCCACTTGGTGTCTCTGGGCCGGGAGTGCCCCCGTCCACTTGGTGTCTCTGGGCTGGGAGTGCCCCCGTCCACTTGGTGTCTCTGGGCCGGGAGTGTCCCCGTCCACTTACATAGCTACATAGTAATTAAAGTAAAAAAAAATACTTTCAGTCCTTCAAGTTCAACCCTTTAAGATCTCCTCTGATCTGCAATATGCGTATTAAATATTAATTCATTCGTTGTTAATTAATTATTAATCAATTATTTTATTTTTTATTTTATTTTTAATTATTGATTAATCCAGAGGAAGGCAAACAGAAAAAAACCCAAGTGAGATTTAGTCAAACGTCTGAAAGGAAAAAAAAAAATTCCTTCCTGACGCCAGATACTGTCGATCGGATTTCTACCTGGATCAATGCTATCTCTCTAATTATCCATAATAACCCCGAATTCCCTTTTTAATTAGAAATACAGTCAGGTCCATAAATATTGGGACATGGACACAATTCTAATCTTTTTGGCTCTATACACCACCACAATGGATTTGAAATGAAACTAACAAGATGTGCTTTACCTGCAGACTTTCAGCTTTAATTTGAGGGTATTTACATCCAAATCAGGTGAACGGTGTAGGAATTACAACAGTTTGTATATGTGCCTCCCACTTTTTAAGGGACCAATAGTAATGGGACAGATTAACAGTCATAAAACAAACTTTCACTTTTTAATACTTGGTTGCAAATCCTTTGCAGTCAATTACAGCCTGAAGTCTGGAACGCATAGACATCACCAGACGCTGGGTTTCATCCCTGGTGATGCTCTGCCAGACCTCTATTGCAACTGTCTTCAGTTCCTGCTTGTTCTTGGGGCTTTTTCCCTTCAGTTTTTTCTTCAGCAAGTGAAATGCATGCTCAATCGGATTCAGGTCAGGAGATTGACTTGGCCATTGCATAACATTCCACTTCTTTCCCTTAAAAAACTCTTTGGTTGCTTTTGCAGTAAGCTTCGGGTCACTGTCCATCTGCACTGTGAAGCGCCGTCCAATGAGTTCTGAAGCATTTGGCTGAATATGAGCAGATAATATTGCCCGAAACACTTCAGAATTCATCCTGCTGCTTTTGTCAGCAGTCACATCATCAATAAATACAAGAGAACCAGTTCCATTGGCAGCCATACATGCCCACGCCATGACACTACCTACCACCATGCTTCACTGATGAGGTGGTATGCTTTGGATCATGAGCAGTTCCTTTCCGTCTCCATACTCTTCTCTTCCCATCACTCTGGTACAAGTTGATCTTAGTCTCATCTGTCCATAGGATGTTGTTCCAGAACTGTGAAGGCTTTTTTAGGTGTTGTTTGGAAAACTCTAATCTGGCCTTCGTGTTTTTGGGGCTCACCAATGGTTTACATCTTGTGGTGAACCCTCTGTATTTACTCTGGTGAAGTCTTCTCTTGATTGTTGACTTCGTCACACATACACCTACCTCCTGGGAGTGTTCTTGATCTGGCCAACTGTTGTGAAGGGTGTTTTCTTCACCAGGGAAATAATTCTTCGGTCATCCACCACAGTTGTTTTCCGTGGTCTTCCGGGTCTTTTGGTGTTGCTGAGCTCACCGGTGCGTTCTTTCTTTTTAAGGATGTTCCAAACAGTTGCTTTGGCCACACCTAATGTTTTTGCTGTCTCTCTGATGGGTTTGTTTTGTTTTTTCAGCCTAATGATGGCTTGCTTCACTGATAGTGACAGCTCTTTGGATCTCATATTGAGAGTTAACAGCAACAAATGCAAATAGCACACTTGAAATGAACACTGGAGCTTGTATCAGCTCTTTGTAAATGGGATAATGAGGGAATAACACACACCTGGCCATGGAACAGCTGAGCAGCCAATTGTCCCATTACTTTTGGTCCCTTAAAAAGTGGGAGGCACATATACAAACTGTAGTAATTCCTACACCGTTCACCTGATTTGGATGTAAATACCCTCAAATTAAATCTGAAAGTCGGCAGGTAAAGCACATCTTGTTCGTTTCATTTCAAATCCATTGTGGTGGTGTATAGAGCCAAAAGGTTAGAATTGTGTCCATGTCCCAATATTTATGGACCTGACTGTAAATCCAGTCCCCTTTTTAAAGTTATCTATCAAATCCGCTGTCACCACCTCCTTTGGTAGAGAATTCCACAGATTAACCACCCTTACTGTGAAGAACCCTTTTCTTTCTTTAAGGTGGAATCTTTTTACTTCTAACCTCAGGATGTCCTCTTGTCAGTTGAAAACCTCTTGGCACAAAAAGCTCCCCCGACAAATCTTTATACTGATCCTGGATGTATTTATATAAGGTAATCATATCAAATCCTCTTAGACGCCTTTTTTCTAGAGAAATTACGTGTAATTTGGTTAGTCTTTCTTCATAACTTAGCCCCTCCATTGCCCTTATTAGTTTTGTTGCCCTTCCTTATACCTTTTCCAGCTCTAAAATGTTCTTTTCATGAATTGGTGCCCAAAATTGTCCTCCATATTCCAAATGAGGGCATACTAGAGATTTGTATAGTGGCAGAATTATATTTGCTTCCCTGGCTTCTATACCCTTCTTAATACATGCTAATATTTTATTTGCCTTTGCAGCTGCTGCTTGGCATTGAGCGCTGTTACCTAGGTGGTTGTCCACAAGCTCCAAAATCCCTTTCAATATCTGATACCCCTAGATTTGCTCCATTAAGATTATAAATTGCATGGCTATTTTTCCTTCCCAGATGCATAACTTTACATTTATTCATATTAAATCTCATCTGCCAATTAGATGCCTATTCCTCAATTTTATGTAAATCCCTTTAGAGGGAAAGCACATCATTATCTGATTTAATTACCTTGCACAACTTTGTGTCATCAGCGAAAATGGAGACACCACACTCCAATCCTACATCTAAGTCATTAATAAATATGTTAAAAAGGAGTGGACCTAATACTGAACCCTGAGGAACCCCACTTACCACATTAGTCCATTCGGAGTATGTTCCATTTACCACAACCCTTTGCTTCCTGTCTTTTAGCCAGCTCTCAATCCATGAGCAGATATTTACTGCAATTCCTGTATCCCTTAGTTTGCCCAATAGTCTCCCATGTGGAACTGTATCAAAAGCCTTTGCAAATTCCAAAAAGACTACATCCACTGAGTTGCCTTGATCCAGGTTCCTACTAACCTCCTCATAGAAACTAATTAGATTTGTTTGACATGACCTATCCCTCATAAACCCATGTTGACTCCTACTTATAATCCTGTTCAAATATTACAGAACCCAGTTCCCTTAGTACCCGTGGATGTATTCCATCAGGACCCGGGGCTTTATTAACATTTATTTTTTCCAACCTCTTTTGGATTACTTCCTGTGTTAACCTATTATTTGGTGAAGGTAGTGTAGCCCCATTATGTTGCAGTGTCCCAACCACTGGTACCTCCCTTGTGTATACCGAAGAAAATAACCTATTTAGCTCATCTTCCTTTTCCTGGTCACTAATTATCAGACTGTGTCACATTGTAATGTTCCTATAGCTTCATTCCTCGCCTTCTTCCCAGTAATATATTTATACACATGTTTAGGGTTAGTCTTACTCTCCTTACATATAACTTGCCATTTTCTGTGTCAGTCAGTCTAATAGCCCTTTTGCTTCCTTGGTGATTTCCTTGTACTCCTGTAAAGCAGTCTCTGTCCCCTCTTGTTTGTATAATATAAATTCCTGTTTTTTACTCCGTATCTTGGTCTTTAAATCATTGTTAAGCCACATTGGATGGGATTTACTCCTTTACTTTTATTCCCACTTGGTATATGCCGATGTGTATGTATATTTAGTAAGGATTTGCACGTTGTCCATTTATGGTCAGTGTTTTTACCCATCATGCCTCTGTCCCAGTCTATACTTTGTATTGCTGCCCTTAGACCTTTAAAATCTGCCCTTTTAAAATTAAGAGTTTTTGTTGGCCCCTTAAAATGTTTTTTTTTTTAATCAATCTCAAATGAGACTGTGTTGTGATCACTGCTTCCCAAAGGTTGCCCTATTTCCACATTTGATACAATATCAATATTATTTGTAATGACTAAATCCAAGATGGCCTCATTTCTTGTAGGCTCCTGTATAACCTGGGCCAGTTAATGATCCCTGAGTGTACTCAAGAACCTGCTCCCCTTAGCTGAACTGCTGGTCTCATTTATCCAGTTTATTTCAGGGTAATTAAAATCTCCCATTATTAGAACTTGCCCATGCTTAGCTGCACTTCCAATCTGTAACAATAATTATATTTCCTCAGTTTCAGCTATATTTGGGGGTTTATAGCATACTCCTACTAATATTCTTTTGGAATTTGCTGCTCCGCTATTTAACTCTACCCACAAACATTCAGCTTTATCACTAGGTCCACCATAAATATCTTCTCTGACTATAGGCTTAAATTCAGGCTTAACAACCAGACAAATCCCTCCTCCTCGTTTACCATTGCCTCTATCTTTCCTAAATAGGTCATAACTATCCAGATTAACAGTCCAGTCATGAGATTCATCCCACCATGTTTCGGTAATGCCTATTAAATTCCATTTTTCATTAATTGCTAATAATTCTAACTCTCCCATTTTTCCTGGCAAGCTTCTGGCATTAGCGTGCATACACCTTATGTTATGAGTCTGTAGTTCTGAAGTGCCTGCCACTGTACTTGAGTTACTTAGTACTACCTCCCTATTGACTATACTACTCCTCCCCCCATCTCCTCCCCTATGAGTTGTTAATTCATCCCTTATACCCTCTACACTTTCTACCCCATTACTTATATCTAGTCCCTCCCCCCCCAACTACTAGTTTAAAAATCCCTCCAGCCTTTCTACCATCCTATCCCCTAGTACAAAAGCTCCCTCATCATTAAGGTGCAATCCATCCCTACTGTAGAGATTGTACCCAAGTGAGAAGTCAAACCCAAACCCCTCCTTAGTGCACCACATCTTTAGCCACGCATTAACCTCCCTAAGCTCCTTCTGCCTCCCTGGGCTAGCACGTGGCACTGGTAGAATCTCAGAAAATACTACCTTAGAGGTCCTTGCCTTCAGCTTATTACCTAGTTCTCTAAAATCATTCTTTAGGACCCTCCATCTTCCACTAACTTTGTCATTGGTACCAATATGAACCAAGAACGCCGGTTCATTTCCATCCCCTCTTAATAATTTGTCTACCCGATCCACAACATGACGAACCCGAGCACCCGGGAGACAGCAAACTGTTCAATTGCTGGGATCTGGGTGACAAATCACCCTGTCTACCTTCCTAATAATAGAGTCCCCTACAACCAAAACCTGTCTGTTGCTCTGCCCTCCCTCTCCTCCAGTAGAGCTGTTCTCCTGGCAGATAGAGGGAACAGCTCTATCTGGCATTGCCATTCCTGAATGGACATCCCCAACAGTTTCACTCAATCTGGCAAATCTGTTGGTGTTTGCCAACTTAGAACTGGCCTGCCTCCTCCTGTTCCCCCTGCTTCCTCTTGTAACTGTAACCCAGCTACCTCCCTGGACGTCCTCACTAGCCCCAGCTCCTCCCTCCATGCTAGGCCCAGCTAAACTGTGCTCCGTGAGCACCAACTCCCTTTCCAGTGGAGCAATATCACTAAGTGCTGCAATTCTCCTCTCCAGATCTCCAATTTGAGCTTCCAGAGAGGCAACATGCTCACACCTCTCACAGAGGTATGGACCCTGGATCATCTGTTCCAGTATTGCATACATATGACAGGATGTACACTGAGTGAGGTCGCCACTGGACTGACTCATAATTATTATTATTGTCTACAAAATTTCAGTGGGAAAAATAAAGAATATCAAATAATATATTTCTATAAAGTTTTCCTCATTTGCACTATAAATCTGCCCTCCCTTTTCTTTGAACACCCTCCTTTTATTTAAACTCCTACACTTTTACTAGAATTGCACTTATACTAGAAGTGTTCACAAGCTCACAAGTTCACCCCTTCTCCTGTTTATATTACCTTCTGCCTTCTCACCTGGACACAATTAGTGCAGTCTGCAATTTATCAGCCTTTACTTGGAAGAAAAATCTACTTGTAAACAGGCCCCAAACCAGCTAACAAACCTTTTATATAAGTTTAACAGTCATGCCACACCCCTCTCACCTGGGCACAATTAGTACACACTGCAATCTATCAGCCTTTACTTGTAAGGTAAATTCACTTGCTGGGCTGACTAGTGTCTCTGGGCCGGGAGTGCCCCGTCCACTTAGTGTCTCTGGGCTGGGAATGCCCCGTCCACTTAGTGTCTCTGGGCTGGGAGTGCCCCGTCCACTTAGTGTCTCTGGGCTGGGAGTGGCCCGTCCACTTAGTGTCTCTGGGCTGGGAGTGGCCCCTCCACTTGGTGTCTCTGGGCTGGGAGTGGCCCCTCCACTTGGTGTCTCTGGGCTGGGAGTGGCCCCTCCACTTGGTGTCTCTGGGCGGGGAGTGGCCCCTCCAATTGGTGTCTCTGGGCGGGGAGTGGCCCCTCCAATTGGTGTCTCTGGGCGGGGAGTGGCCCCTCCACTTGGTGTCTCTGGGCTGGGAGTGGCCCCTCCACTTGGTGTCTCTGGGCTGGGAGTGGCCCCTCCACTTGGTGTCTCTGGGCTGGGAGTGGCCCCTCCACTTGGTGTCTCTGGGCTGGGAGTGGCCCCTCCACTTGGTGTCTCTGGGCTGGGAGTGGCCCCTCCACTTGGTGTCTCTGGGCTGGGAGTGGCCCCTCCACTTGGTGTCTCTGGGCTGGGAGTGGCCCCTCCACTTGGTGTCTCTGGGCTGGGAGTGGCCCCTCCACTTGGTGTCTCTGGGCTGGGAGTGGCCCCTCCACTTGGTGTCTCTGGGCTGGGAGTGGCCCCTCCACTTGGTGTCTCTGGGCTGGGAGTGGCCCCTCCACTTGGTGTCTCTGGGCTGGGAGTGGCCCCTCCACTTGGTGTCTCTGGGCTGGGAGTGGCCCCTCCACTTGGTGTCTCTGGGCTGGGAGTGGCCCCTCCACTTGGTGTCTCTGGGCTGGGAGTGGCCCCTCCACTTGGTGTCTCTGGGCTGGGAGTGGCCCCTCCACTTGGTGTCTCTGGGCTGGGAGTGGCCCCTCCACTTGGTGTCTCTGGGCTGGGAGTGGCCCCTCCACTTGGTGTCTCTGGGCCGGGAGTGGCCCCTCCACTTGGTGTCTCTGGGCCGGGAGTGGCCCCTCCACTTGGTGTCTCTGGGCCGGGAGTGGCCCCTCCACTTGGTGTCTCTGGGCCGGTAGTGGCCCCTCCACTTAGTGTCTCTGGGCCGGTAGTGGCCCCTCCTTGATAAGAAGCCTGGGTGGTGATGAACTCACTATGACCTTTCACCTCTGTCCATTCTCCCTATATTAGGCACATAGAGGACAAGAGCACAGTGTTTGGCACCGCCCTCAGTTACACCTCCTTGCGCCTCCTGGGGGTGTCACAGGATGACCCCAATCTGACCCGAGCGCGGAACAACCTGCACAGCAAAGGTGAGAGCCCATCAGTCCTACCACAAATACAGAGAGATACAGACAACATGGGCACACCTCCCACATACACCTAGACAGGTGGGGGCACCGACCCGCATGGGCACACCTCCCACATACACCTAGACAGGTGGGGGCACCGACCCGCATGGGCACACCTCCCACATACACCTAGACAGGGTGAGGCACCGACCCGCATGGGCACACCTCCCACATACACCTAGACAGGTGGGGGCACCGACCCGCATGGGCACACCTCCCACATACACCTAGACAGGGTGAGGCACCGACCCGCATGGGCACACCTCCCACATACACCTAGACAGGTGGGGGCACCGACCCGCATGGGCACACCTCCCACATACACCTAGACAGGGTGAGGCACCGACCCGCATGGGCACACCTCCCACATACACCTAGACAGGTGGGGGCACCGACCCACATGGGCACACCTCCCACATACACCTAGACAGGGTGAGGCACCGACCCGCATGGGCACACCTCCCACATACACCTAGACAGGTGGGGGCACCGACTCGCATGGACACACCTCCCACATACACCTAGACAGGTGGGGGCACCGACCCGCATGGGCACACCTCCCACATACACCTAGACAGGGGGAGGCACCGACCCGCATGGGCACACCTCCCACATACACCTAGACAGGTGGGGGCACCGACCCGCATGGGCACACCTCCCACATACACCTAGACAGGTGGAGGCACCGACCCGCATGGGCACACCTCCCACATACACCTAGACAGGTGGGGGCACCGACCCGCATGGGCACACCTCCCACATACACCTAGACAGGTGGAGGCACCGACCCGCATGGGCACACCTCCCATATACACCTAGACAGGGGGAGGCACCGACCCACATGGGCACACCTCCCACATACACCTAGACAGGTGGGGGCACCGACCCGCATGGGCACACCTCCCACATACACCTTTACAGGTGGGGGCACCGACCCGCATGGGCACACCTCCCACATACACCTAGACAGGTGGGGGCACCGACCCGCATGGGCACACCTCCCACATACACCTAGACAGGTGGGGGCACCGACCCGCATGGACACACCTCCCACATACACCTAGACAGGGGGAGGCACCGACCCGCATGGGCACACCTCCAACATACACCTAGACAGGTGGAGGCACCGACCCGCATGGGCACACCTCCCACATACACCTAGACAGGTGGAGGCACCGGCCCGCATGGGCACACCTCCCATATACACCTAGACAGGTGGAGGCACCGGCCCGCATGGGCACACCTCCCACATACACCTAGACAGGTGGAGGCACCGGCCCGCATGGGCACACCTCCCATATACACCTAGACAGGTGGAGGCACCGGCCCGCATGGGCACACCTCCCACATACACCTAGACAGGTGGAGGCACCGGCCCGCATGGGCACACCTCCCACATACACCTAGACAGGTGGGGGCACCGACCCGCATGGGCACACCTCCAACATACACCTAGACAGGTGGGGGCACCGGCCCGCATGGGCACACCTCAATGTGTTGATTCTCTGGATGGCAAAGACATCTCCGAGCTCCAGACCTGCAAAACCACCTAAATATACCCAAACACGTATATGTCATCACTCTGGTCCAGCTCTACACACAGCTGCACCCCTAATTATAGTGATCCGTCTCCCCCACATAACATATTCATTCTTTGTCCATGTCTCCACACTTTCTTCTCCCCTCTCAGGTGGTGCACTTGGGATTCCTTCTTGGGGCAAGTTCTGGCTGGCCGTGCTGAACGTGTATAGCTGGGATGGAATGAACACCCTGCTCCCGGAGATGTGGTGCGCTCGCTGCGCTCTCTGTGTTTGCTTCGCTGCGCTCTCTGTGTTTGCTTCGCTGCGCTCTCTGTGTTTGCTTCGCTGCGCTCTTTGTGGCCCCCTTGCTGCGCTGTCTGTGTCCCCCCTCGCTGCGCTGTCTGTGTCCCCCCTCGCTGCGCTGTCTGGGTCCCCCTTCGCTGCGCTCTCCCATTGTGTTTCTCTGTCTCTCTCTCTCTCATTGTCCTGAGCTCTTGTGTTTCTCTCTCATTGTCCTGAACTCTTGTGTTTCTCTCTCATTGTCCTGAGTTTTTGTTGTGTCTCTCTCTCTCTCATTGTCCTGAGCTCTTGTTGTGTTTCTCTCATTGTCCTGAGCTCTTGCTATGTTTCTCTCTCGCTCTGTGTGTTACAATACAATATGTGATGTCTCCGCTCTCGCCCTTTGTCAGGCTCTTCCCTCGCTGGTTCCCGGCGCACCCCAGCACCCTGTGGTGTCACTGTCGCCAGGTGTACCTGCCCATGAGCTATTGTTATGCCACTCGTCTCCGTGCCCACGAGGACGAGCTGATCTGCAGCTTGAGACAGGTGAGAGTTAGGATTGGCCCCTTCTGTTATTGCCAGTAATTATGGATGCCACTAATGCTCTGCCTCTCTCAGGAGCTGTACTTGGAGGATTATAATAGTATTAATTGGCCGGCGCAGAAGAATAACGTGGCGCCGTGTGACCTCTACACCCCACACAGCAAGCTCCTCGACATCATGTTTGGTGAGACCGCCATAGGATCATTATATGTCAGTCTGAATCCAGCCCCTCTCTCTCAGTGCATGTCTCTCCGACACTCTCATGTGTGTCAGTCTGATTCCAGCCCGTTTCTCAGTGCATGTCTCTCCGACCCTCTATCTCTCCTGGTGACATACCTTCTCCCTCCTCCCTCCTCCCTCCTCCCTCCTCCCTCCTCTCTCCTCCCTCCTCTCTCCTCTCTCCTCCCTCCTCTCTCCTCCCTCCTCCCTCCTCCCTCCTCTCTCCTCCCTCCTCCCTCCTCTCTCCTCCCTCCTCCCTCCTCTCTCCTCTCTTCTCGTAACATTTCCTATATACCTCCTGCTCTGACCTTCTCTCTCTCTCCTCGTGACATTTCCTATATACCTCCTGCTCTGACCTTCTCTCTCTCTCTCCTCGTGACATTTTCTGTATACCTCCTGCTCTTACCTTCTCTCTCTCTCTCTCCTTGTGACATTTTCTATATGCCTCCTGCTCTGACCTTCTCTCTCTCTCTCCCCCTGACATTTCCTATATACCTCCTGCTCTTACCTTCTCTCTCCTCCTGACATTTTCTATATACCCCCTGCTCTGACCTTCTCTCTCTCTCCCCCTGGCATTTTCTATATACCTCCTGCTCTGACCTTCTCTCTCTCTCTCTCTCTCCCCCTGACATTTTCTATATACCTCCTGCTCTGACCTTCTCTCTCCTCCTGACATTTCCTATATACCCCCTGCTCTGACCTTCTCTCTCTCTCTCCTCGTGACATTTCCTATATGCCTCCTGCTCTGACCTTCTCTCTCTCTCTCTCTCTCTCTCTCTCTCTCTCTCTCTCTCTCTCTCCCCCTGTCATTTTCTATATACCTCCTGCTCTGACCTTCTCTCTCTCTCTCTCTCTCTCTCTCTCTCTCTCTCTCTCCCCCTGACATTTTCTATATACCTCCTGCTCTGACCTTCTCTCTCCTCCTGGCATTTCCTATATACCCCCTGCTCTGACCTTCTCTCTCTCTCTCCTCGTGACATTTCCTATATGCCTCCTGCTCTGACCTTCTCTCTCTCTCTCTCTCTCTCTCTCTCTCCTCTCGTCTCTCTCTCTCTCTCTCCTCTCGTCTCTCTCTCTCTCTCTTCTCTCGTCTCTCTCTTCTCTCGTCTCTCTCTCTCTCCTCTCGTCTCTCTCTCTCTCTCTCTCGTCTCTCTCTCTCTCTCTCTCTCTCTCTCTCTCTCTCTCTCTCTCTCTCTCCTCATGACATTTCCTATATGCCTCCTGCTCTGACCTTCTCTCTCTCTCTCTCTCTCTCTCTCTCTCTCTCTCTCCTCGTGACATTTTCTATATGCCTCCTGCTCTGACCTTCCCTCTCTCTCCTCGTGACATTTTCTATATACCTCCTGCTCTCGTCTCTTTCTCTCCTCTTGTCTCTCTCTCTCCTCTCGTCTCTCTCCCTCTCCTCTCGTCCCTCTCTCTCTCCTCTCGTCTCTCTCTCTCTCTCCTCTCGTCTCTCTCTCTCTCTCCTCTCGTCTCTCTCTCTCTCTCCTCTCGTCTCTCTCTCTCTCTCCTCTCGTCTCTCTCTCTCTCTCTCTCTCTCTCTCTCTCCTCGTGACATTTCCTATATGCCTCCTGCTCTGACCTTCTCTCTCTCTCTCTCTCTCTCTCTCTCTCTCCTCGTGACATTTTCTATATGCCTCCTGCTCTGACCTTCCCTCTCTCTCCTCGTGACATTTTCTATATACCTCCCCTCTCTCTCCTCGTGACATTTTCTATATACCTCCTGCTCTGACCTTCCCTCTCTCTCCTCGTGACATTTTCTATATACCTCCTGCTCTGACCTTCGCTCTCTCTCCTCGTGACATTTTCTATATGCCTCCTGCTCTGACCTTCTCTCTCTCGTTGTGACATTTTATATATACCTCCTATAACGGATCTACCGGCACCCTGACCGGGTACCTCCGTTGATGGACGCGTCCTAGTTTGCGTCGAGGCCTACAAGCACCGCACCGGACACCACACTACCACACTACCACAGACTCCACAACCGCCGTAGCTTAAAGCTCCCAGGGAGTATGCAGCGCATAGCAATCCCCAGTAGGAAAAAGCAATCCCCTCCAAAAACAAGACAAGACTACGTTTTGAAGGGTCAAGCAGTGAACTGACTTTATTTTGTTGTGCAGAAATATTTTATTTATGCAGAGTCTCTGTAACAGGATTATCTCCCATGCCAAGGTCTGCACTAGTCTGGGCCAATATTCTGCAGAGCATAAACCAACATACATGCAGTATAATAGTAGGATCATATTTTAACCATAATAATCATAAAACAGGGTAAAACAGTGATGGGTTCCGTTACACACCTCCCCCGTGACCATAAGCCGGCATACATGGTCTGATCCCAACGGATCGGCCTGGGGATGTCCGGACAAAAGTATTTGTTGGTCAATTCTCTAGTTTGACAACCCATCAGCATTACTGCAATTCACATTTACTCACATTTCACATATCCCCAGATAGCTGGGATCTGAGCGCACAAAACTACCGAATAGCGCTCAGATCCTATTCACACAGTTCAATTGCCATGTAGCTAAAGTCTTTCCCATAGTCTTTCATTATATGAATGGGCCGCATGGCATAGCTATCTGTGGTATCATGGTTCACACAGGGCAAGTACAGAATGACCCCCCTGTATGTAAAGGGCCAGAATGAGTGACATACACTCTGTTATGGCCGAATACTGTGTTTAAAGGGCAATATGTCCCAGGGCCATAGTCGCAGGGCAGGAGGCTGGCAAACAGTCCTCTCCAAGACAAAGTGGCGAAGGGCACTTCGTCACACCTCCTGCTCTCACCTTCTCTCTCTCTCTCCTCGTGACATTTTCTATATACCTCCTGCTCTGACCTTCTCTTCTCTCTCTCCTCGTGACATTTTCTATATACCTCCTGCTCTGACCTTCTCTTCTCTCTTATCTCTCTCTCCTCATGACATTTCCTATATACCCCCTGCTCTGACCTTCTCTCTCTCCCCCTGACATTTTCTATATACCTCCTGCTCTCTCTCTCTCTCTCTCTCTCCTCGTGACATTTCCTATATACCTCCTGCTCTGACCTTCTCTCTCTCTCTACTCGTGACATTTTCTATATGCCTCCTGCTCTGACCTTCTCTCTCTCTCTCCCCCTGACATTTTCTGTATACCTCCTGCTCTGACTTTCTCTCTCTCTCTCTCTCTCCCCCTGACATTTTCTGTATACCTCCTGCTCTGACCTTCTCTCTCTCTCCTCGTGACATTTCCTATATGCTTCTTGCTCTGACCTTCTCTCTCTCTCTCACCCTGACATTTCCTATATACCTCCTGCTCTTACCTTCTCTCTCCTCCTGACATTTTCTATATACCCCCTGCTCTGACCTTCTCTCTCTCTCCCCCTGGCATTTTCTATATACCTCCTGCTCTGACCTTCTCTCTCTCTCCCCCTGACATTTTCTATATACCTCCTGCTCTGACCTTCTCTCTCTCTCTCTCCCCCTGACATTTTCTATATACCTCCTGCTCTGACCTTCTCTCTCTCTCTCTCTCTGTCTCCCCCTGACATTTTCTATATACCTCCTGCTCTGACCTTCTCTCTCCTCCTGACATTTCCTATATACCCCCTGCTCTGACCTTCTCTCTCTCTCTCTCTCCTCGTGACATTTCCTATATGCCTCCTGCTCTGACCTTCTCTCTCTCTCTCTCTCTCTCTCTCTCTCTCTCCCCTGTCATTTTCTATATACCTCCTGCTCTGACCTTCTCTCTCTCTCTCTCTCTCTCTCTCTCTCTCTCTCTCTCTCCCCCTGACATTTTCTATATACCTCCTGCTCTGACCTTCTCTCTCCTCGTGACATTTCCTATATACCCCCCTGCTCTGACCTTCTCTCTCTCTCTCCTCGTGACATTTCCTATATGCCTCCTGCTCTGACCTTCTCTCTCTCTCTCTCTCTCTCTCTCTCTCTCTCTCTCTCTCTCTCCTCGTGACATTTCCTATATGCCTCCTGCTCTGACCTTCTCTCTCTCTCTCTCTCTCTCTCTCTCTCTCTCTCTCCTCGTGACATTTTCTATATACCTCCTGCTCTGACCTTCTCTCTCTCTCCTCGTGACATTTTCTATATACCTCCTGCTCTGACCTTCGCTCTCTCTCCTCGTGACATTTTCTATATGCCTCCTGCTCTGACCTTCTCTCTCTCGTTGTGACATTTTATATATACCTCCTATAACGGATCTACCGGCACCCTGACCGGGTACCTCCGTTGATGGACGCGTCCTAGTTTGCGTCGAGGCCTACAAGCACCGCACCGGACACCACACTACCACACTACCACAGACTCCACAACCGCCGTAGCTTAAAGCTCCCAGGGAGTATGCAGCGCATAGCAATCCCCAGTAGGAAAAAGCAATCCCCTCCAAAAACAAGACAAGACTACGTTTTGAAGGGTCAAGCAGTGAACTGACTTTATTTTGTTGTGCAGAAATATTTTATTTATGCGGAGTCTCTGTAACAGGATTATCTCCCATGCCAAGGTCTGCACTAGTCTGGGCCAATATTCTGCAGAGCATAAACCAACATACATGCAGTATAATAGTAGGATCATATTTTAACCATAATAATCATAAAACAGGGTAAAACAGTGATGGGTTCCGTTACACACCTCCCCCGTGACCATAAGCCGGCATACACGGTCTGATCCCAACGGATCGGCCTGGGGATGTCCGGACAAAAGTATTTGTTGGTCAATTCTCTAGTTTGACAACCCATCAGCATTACTGCAATTCACATTTACTCACATTTCACATATCCCCAGATAGCTGGGATCTGAGCGCACAAAACTACCGAAAAGCGCTCAGATCCTATTCACACAGTTCAATTGCCATGTAGCTAAAGTCTTTCCCATAGTCTTTCATTATATGAATGGGCCCCATGGCATAGCTATCTGTGGTATCATGGTTCACACAGGGCAAGTACAGAATGACCCCCCTGTATGTAAAGGGCCAGAATGAGTGACATACACTCTGTTATGGCCGAATACTGTGTTTAAAGGGCAATAAGTCCCAGGGCCATAGTCGCAGGGCAGGAGGCTGGCAAACAGTCCTCTCCAAGACAAAGTGGCGAAGGGCACTTCGTCACACCTCCTGCTCTCACCTTCTCTCTCTCTCTCCTCGTGACATTTTCTATATACCTCCTGCTCTGACCTTCTCTTCTCTCTCTCCTCGTGACATTTTCTATATACCTCCTGCTCTGACCTTCTCTTCTCTCTTATCTCTCTCTCTCTCTCTCTCTCCTCATGACATTTCCTATATACCCCCTGCTCTGACCTTCTCTCTCTCCCCCTGACATTTTCTATATACCTCCTGCTCTCTCTCTCTCTCTCTCCTCGTGACATTTCCTATATACCTCCTGCTCTGACCTTCTCTCTCTCTCTACTCGTGACATTTTCTATATGCCTCCTGCTCTGACCTTCTCTCTCTCTCTCCCCCTGACATTTTCTGTATACCTCCTGCTCTGACCTTCTCTCTCTCTCTCCCCCTGACATTTTCTGTATACCTCCTGCTCTGACCTTCTCTCTCTCTCCTCGTGACATTTCCTATATGCTTCTTGCTCTGACCTTCTCTCTCTCTCTCCTCGTGACATTTTCTATATCCCTCCTGCTCTGACCTTCTCTCTCTCTCTCCCCCTGACATTTTCTATATACCTCCTGCTCTGACCTTCTCTCTCTCTCTCTCTCTCTCTCCCCCTGACATTTTCTATATATCTCCTGCTCTGAACTTCTCTCTCTCCCTGACATTTTCTATATACCTCCTGCTCTGACCTTCCCTCTCTCTCCTCGTGACATTTTCTATATACCTCCTGCTCTGACCTTCGCTCTCTCTCCTCGTGACATTTTCTATATGCCTCCTGCTCTGACCTTCTCTCTCTCGTTGTGACATTTTATATATACCTCCTATAACGGATCTACCGGCACCCTGACCGGGTACCTCCGTTGATGGACGCGTCCTAGTTTGCGTCGAGGCCTACAAGCACCGCACCGGACACCACACTACCACACTACCACAGACTCCACTACCGCCGTAGCTTAAAGCTCCCAGGGAGTATGCAGCGCATAGCAATCCCCAGTAGGAAAAAGCAATCCCCTCCAAAAACAAGACAAGACTACGTTTTGAAGGGTCAAGCAGTGAACTGACTTTATTTTGTTGTGCAGAAATATTTTATTTATGCGGAGTCTCTGTAACAGGATTATCTCCCATGCCAAGGTCTGCACTAGTCTGGGCCAATATTCTGCAGAGCATAAACCAACATACATGCAGTATAATAGTAGGATCATATTTTAACCATAATAATCATAAAACAGGGTAAAACAGTGATGGGTTCCGTTACACACCTCCCCCGTGACCATAAGCCGGCATACACGGTCTGATCCCAACGGATCGGCCTGGGGATGTCCGGACAAAAGTATTTGTTGGTCAATTCTCTAGTTTGACAACCCATCAGCATTACTGCAATTCACATTTACTCACATTTCACATATCCCCAGATAGCTGGGATCTGAGCGCACAAAACTACCGAATAGCGCTCAGATCCTATTCACACAGTTCAATTGCCATGTAGCTAAAGTCTTTCCCATAGTCTTTCATTATATGAATGGGCCCCATGGCATAGCTATCTGTGGTATCATGGTTCACACAGGGCAAGTACAGAATGACCCCCCTGTATGTAAAGGGCCAGAATGAGTGACATACACTCTGTTATGGCCGAATACTGTGTTTAAAGGGCAATATGTCCCAGGGCCATAGTCGCAGGGCAGGAGGCTGGCAAACAGTCCTCTCCAAGACAAAGTGGCGAAGGGCACTTCGTCACACCTCCTGCTCTCACCTTCTCTCTCTCTCTCCTCGTGACATTTTCTATATACCTCCTGCTCTGACCTTCTCTTCTCTCTCTCCTCGTGACATTTTCTATATACCTCCTGCTCTGACCTTCTCTTCTCTCTTATCTCTCTCTCCTCATGACATTTCCTATATACCCCCTGCTCTGACCTTCTCTCTCTCCCCCTGACATTTTCTATATACCTCCTGCTCTCTCTCTCTCTCTCTCTCTCCTCGTGACATTTCCTATATACCTCCTGCTCTGACCTTCTCTCTCTCTCTACTCGTGACATTTTCTATATGCCTCCTGCTCTGACCTTCTCTCTCTCTCTCCCCCTGACATTTTCTGTATACCTCCTGCTCTGACTTTCTCTCTCTCTCTCTCTCCCCCTGACATTTTCTGTATACCTCCTGCTCTGACCTTCTCTCTCTCTCCTCGTGACATTTCCTATATGCTTCTTGCTCTGACCTTCTCTCTCTCTCTCACCCTGACATTTCCTATATACCTCCTGCTCTTACCTTCTCTCTCCTCCTGACATTTTCTATATACCCCCTGCTCTGACCTTCTCTCTCTCTCCCCCTGGCATTTTCTATATACCTCCTGCTCTGACCTTCTCTCTCTCTCTCCCCCTGACATTTTCTATATACCTCCTGCTCTGACCTTCTCTCTCTCTCTCTCCCCCTGACATTTTCTATATACCTCCTGCTCTGACCTTCTCTCTCTCTCTCTCTCTCTCCCCCTGACATTTTCTATATACCTCCTGCTCTGACCTTCTCTCTCTCTCCCCCTGACATTTTCTATATACCTCCTGCTCTGACCTTCTCTCTCTCTCTCTCCCCCTGACATTTTCTATATACCTCCTGCTCTGACCTTCTCTCTCTCTCTCTCCTCCTGACATTTCCTATATACCCCCTGCTCTGACCTTCTCTCTCTCTCTCTCTCCTCGTGACATTTCCTATATGCCTCCTGCTCTGACCTTCTCTCTCTCTCTCTCTCTCTCTCTCTCCCCTGTCATTTTCTATATACCTCCTGCTCTGACCTTCTCTCTCTCTCTCTCTCTCTCTCTCTCTCTCTCTCTCTCTCTCTCTCTCCCCCTGACATTTTCTATATACCTCCTGCTCTGACCTTCTCTCTCCTCGTGACATTTCCTATATGCCTCCTGCTCTGACCTTCTCTCTCTCTCTCCTCGTGACATTTCCTATATGCCTCCTGCTCTGACCTTCTCTCTCTCTCTCTCTCTCTCTCTCTCTCTCTCTCTCTCTCTCCTCGTGACATTTTCTATATACCTCCTGCTCTGACCTTCTCTTCTCTCTTATCTCTCTCTCTCTCTCTCTCTCCTCATGACATTTCCTATATACCCCCTGCTCTGACCTTCTCTCTCTCCCCCTGACATTTTCTATATACCTCCTGCTCTCTCTCTCTCTCTCTCTCTCCTCGTGACATTTCCTATATACCTCCTGCTCTGACCTTCTCTCTCTCTCTACTCGTGACATTTTCTATATGCCTCCTGCTCTGACCTTCTCTCTCTCTCTCCCCCTGACATTTTCTGTATACCTCCTGCTCTGACTTTCTCTCTCTCTCTCTCTCTCCCCCTGACATTTTCTGTATACCTCCTGCTCTGACCTTCTCTCTCTCTCCTCGTGACATTTCCTATATGCTTCTTGCTCTGACCTTCTCTCTCTCTCTCACCCTGACATTTCCTATATACCTCCTGCTCTTACCTTCTCTCTCCTCCTGACATTTTCTATATACCCCCTGCTCTGACCTTCTCTCTCTCTCCCCCTGACATTTTCTATATACCTCCTGCTCTGACCTTCTCTCTCTCTCCCCCTGACATTTTCTATATACCTCCTGCTCTGACCTTCTCTCTCTCTCTCTCCCCCTGACATTTTCTATATACCTCCTGCTCTGACCTTCTCTCTCTCTCTCTCTCTCTCCCCCTGACATTTTCTATATACCTCCTGCTCTGACCTTCTCTCTCCTCCTGACATTTCCTATATACCCCCTGCTCTGACCTTCTCTCTCTCTCTCTCTCCTCGTGACATTTCCTATATGCCTCCTGCTCTGACCTTCTCTCTCTCTCTCTCTCTCTCTCTCTCCCCTGTCATTTTCTATATACCTCCTGCTCTGACCCTCTCTCTCTCTCTCTCTCTCTCTCTCTCTCTCTCTCTCTCTCTCTCTCTCTCTCTCTCCCCCTGACATTTTCTATATACCTCCTGCTCTGACCTTCTCTCTCCTCGTGACATTTCCTATATACCCCCTGCTCTGACCTTCTCTCTCTCTCTCCTCGTGACATTTCCTATATGCCTCCTGCTCTGACCTTCTCTCTCTCTCTCTCTCTCTCTCTCTCTCTCTCTCTCTCTCTCTCTCTCTCTCCTCGTGACATTTCCTATATGCCTCCTGCTCTGACCTTCTCTCTCTCTCTCTCTCTCTCTCTCTCTCTCTCTCTCTCTCCTCGTGACATTTTCTATATACCTCCTGCTCTGACCTTCCCTCTCTCTCCTCGTGACATTTTCTATATACCTCCTGCTCTGACCTTCGCTCTCTCTCCTCGTGACATTTTCTATATGCCTCCTGCTCTGACCTTCTCTCTCTCGTTGTGACATTTTATATATACCTCCTATAACGGATCTACCGGCACCCTGACCGGGTACCTCCGTTGATGGACGCGTCCTAGTTTGCGTCGAGGCCTACAAGCACCGCACCGGACACCACACTACCACACTACCACAGACTCCACAACCGCCGTAGCTTAAAGCTCCCAGGGAGTATGCAGCGCATAGCAATCCCCAGTAGGAAAAAGCAATCCCCTCCAAAAACAAGACAAGACTACGTTTTGAAGGGTCAAGCAGTGAACTGACTTTATTTTGTTGTGCAGAAATATTTTATTTATGCGGAGTCTCTGTAACAGGATTATCTCCCATGCCAAGGTCTGCACTAGTCTGGGCCAATATTCTGCAGAGCATAAACCAACATACATGCAGTATAATAGTAGGATCATATTTTAACCATAATAATCATAAAACAGGGTAAAAACAGTGATGGGTTCCGTTACACACCTCCCCCGTGACCATAAGCCGGCATACACGGTCTGATCCCAACGGATCGGCCTGGGGATGTCCGGACAAAAGTATTTGTTGGTCAATTCTCTAGTTTGACAACCCATCAGCATTACTGCAATTCACATTTACTCACATTTCACATATCCCCAGATAGCTGGGATCTGAGCGCACAAAACTACCGAATAGCGCTCAGATCCTATTCACACAGTTCAATTGCCATGTAGCTAAAGTCTTTCCCATAGTCTTTCATTATATGAATGGCCCCATGGCATAGCTATCTGTGGTATCATGGTTCACACAGGGCAAGTACAGAATGACCCCCCCTGTATGTAAAGGGCCAGAATGAGTGACATACACTCTGTTATGGCCGAATACTGTGTTTAAAGGGCAATATGTCCCAGGGCCATAGTCGCAGGGCAGGAGGCTGGCAAACAGTCCTCTCCAAGACAAAGTGGCGAAGGGCACTTCGTCACACCTCCTGCTCTCACCTTCTCTCTCTCTCTCCTCATGACATTTTCTATATACCTCCTTCTCTGACCTTCTCTCTCTCTCTCCTCGTGACATTTTCTATATACCTCCTGCTCTGACCTTCTCTTCTCTTCTCTCTCTCTCCTCATGACATTTCCTATATACCGCCTGCTCTGACCTTCTCTCTCTCTCCCCCTGACATTTCCTATATACCTCCTGCTCTCTCTCTCTCTCTCTCTCTCTCCTCGTGACATTTCCTATATACCTCCTGCTCTGACCTTCTCTCTCTCTCTACTCGTGACATTTTCTATATGCCTCCTGCTCTGACCTTCTCTCTCTCTCTCCCCCTGACATTTTCTGTATACCTCCTGCTCTGACCTTCTCTCTCTCTCCCCCTGACATTTTCTATATGCCTCCTGCTCTGACCTTCTCTCTCTCTCCTCGTGACATTTCCTATATGCCTCCTGCTCTGACCTTCTCTCTCTCTCTCCTCGTGACATTTTCTATATCCCTCCTGCTCTGACCTTCTCTCTCTCTCTCCCCCTGACATTTTCTATATACCTCCTGCTCTGACCTTCTCTCTCTCTCTCTCTCTCTCCCCCTGACATTTTCTATATATCTCCTGCTCTGAACTTCTCTCTCTCCCTGACATTTTCTATATACCTCCTGCTCTGACCTTCCCTCTCTCTCCTCGTGACATTTTCTATATACCTCCTGCTCTGACCTTCGCTCTCTCTCCTCGTGACATTTTCTATATGCCTCCTGCTCTGACCTTCTCTCTCTCGTTGTGACATTTTATATATACCTCCTATAACGGATCTACCGGCACCCTGACCGGGTACCTCCGTTGATGGACGCGTCCTAGTTTGCGTCGAGGCCTACAAGCACCGCACCGGACACCACACTACCACACTACCACAGACTCCACTACCCGCCGTAGCTTAAAGCTCCCAGGGAGTATGCAGCGCATAGCAATCCCCAGTAGGAAAAAGCAATCCCCTCCAAAAACAAGACAAGACTACGTTTTGAAGGGTCAAGCAGTGAACTGACTTTATTTTGTTGTGCAGAAATATTTTATTTATGCGGAGTCTCTGTAACAGGATTATCTCCCATGCCAAGGTCTGCACTAGTCTGGGCCAATATTCTGCAGAGCATAAACCAACATACATGCAGTATAATAGTAGGATCATATTTTAACCATAATAATCATAAAACAGGGTAAAACAGTGATGGGTTCCGTTACACACCTCCCCCGTGACCATAAGCCGGCATACACGGTCTGATCCCAACGGATCGGCCTGGGGATGTCCGGACAAAAGTATTTGTTGGTCAATTCTCTAGTTTGACAACCCATCAGCATTACTGCAATTCACATTTACTCACATTTCACATATCCCCAGATAGCTGGGATCTGAGCGCACAAAACTACCGAATAGCGCTCAGATCCTATTCACACAGTTCAATTGCCATGTAGCTAAAGTCTTTCCCATAGTCTTTCATTATATGAATGGGCCCCATGGCATAGCTATCTGTGGTATCATGGTTCACACAGGGCAAGTACAGAATGACCCCCCTGTATGTAAAGGGCCAGAATGAGTGACATACACTCTGTTATGGCCGAATACTGTGTTTAAAGGGCAATATGTCCCAGGGCCATAGTCGCAGGGCAGGAGGCTGGCAAACAGTCCTCTCCAAGACAAAGTGGCGAAGGGCACTTCGTCACACCTCCTGCTCTCACCTTCTCTCTCTCTCTCCTCGTGACATTTTCTATATACCTCCTGCTCTGACCTTCTCTCTCTCTCCTCGTGACATTTTCTATATACCTCCTGCTCTGACCTTCTCTTCTCTCTTATCTCTCTCTCCTCATGACATTTCCTATATGCCTCCTGCTCTGACCTTCTCTCTCTCCCCCTGACATTTTCTATATACCTCCTGCTCTGACCTTCTCTCTCTCTCCTCGTGACATTTCCTATATACCTCCTGCTCTGACCTTCTCTCTCTCTCTACTCGTGACATTTTCTATATGCCTCCTGCTCTGACCTTCTCTCTCTCTCTCCCCCTGACATTTTCTGTATACCTCCTGCTCTGACTTTCTCTCTCTCTCTCTCTCCCCCTGACATTTTCTGTATACCTCCTGCTCTGACCTTCTCTCTCTCTCCTCGTGACATTTCCTATATGCTTCTTGCTCTGACCTTCTCTCTCTCTCTCCCCCTGACATTTTCTGTATACCTCCTGCTCTTACCTTCTCTCTCCTCCTGACATTTTCTATATACCCCCTGCTCTGACCTTCTCTCTCTCTCCCCCTGGCATTTTCTATATACCTCCTGCTCTGACCTTCTCTCTCTCTCTCCCTGACATTTTCTATATACCTCCTGCTCTGACCTTCTCTCTCTCTCTCTCCCCCTGACATTTTCTATATACCTCCTGCTCTGACCTTCTCTCTCTCTCTCTCTCTCTCCCCCTGACATTTTCTATATACCTCCTGCTCTGACCTTCTCTCTCCTCCTGACATTTTCTATATACCCCCTGCTCTGACCTTCTCTCTCTCTCTCTCTCCTCGTGACATTTCCTATATGCCTCCTGCTCTGACCTTCTCTCTCTCTCTCTCTCTCTCTCTCTCCCTGTCATTTTCTATATACCTCCTGCTCTGACCTTCTCTCTCTCTCTCTCTCTCTCTCTCTCTCTCTCCCCCTGACATTTTCTATATACCTCCTGCTCTGACCTTCTCTCTCCTCGTGACATTTCCTATATGCCTCCTGCTCTGACCTTCTCTCTCTCTCTCCTCATGACATTTCCTATATGCCTCCTGCTCTGACCTTCTCTCTCTCTCTCTCTCTCTCTCTCTCTCTCTCTCCTCGTGACATTTCCTATATGCCTCCTGCTCTGACCTTCTCTCTCTCTCTCTCTCTCTCTCTCTCTCTCTCTCTCTCTCTCTCTCCTCGTGACATTTTCTATATACCTCCTGCTCTGACCTTCTCTCTCTCTCCTCGTGACATTTTCTATATACCTCCTGCTCTGACCTTCTCTCTCCTCGTGACATTTCCTATATGCCTCCTGCTCTGACCTTCTCTCTCTCGTTGTGACATTTTTATATATACCTCCTATAACGGATCTACCGGCACCCTGACCGGGTACCTCCGTTGATGGACGCGTCCTAGTTTGCGTCGAGGCCTACAAGCACCGCACCGGACACCACACTACCACACTACCACAGACTCCACAACCGCCGTAGCTTAAAGCTCCCAGGGAGTATGCAGCGCATAGCAATCCCCAGTAGGAAAAAGCAATCCCCCTCCAAAAACAAGACAAGACTACGTTTTGAAGGGTCAAGCAGTGAACTGACTTTATTTTGTTGTGCAGAAATATTTTATTTATGCGGAGTCTCTGTAACAGGATTATCTCCCATGCCAAGGTCTGCACTAGTCTGGGCCAATATTCTGCAGAGCATAAACCAACATACATGCAGTATAATAGTAGGATCATATTTTAACCATAATAATCATAAAACAGGGTAAAACAGTGATGGGTTCCGTTACACACCTCCCCCGTGACCATAAGCCGGCATACACGGTCTGATCCCAACGGATCGGCCTGGGGATGTCCGGACAAAAGTATTTGTTGGTCAATTCTCTAGTTTGACAACCATCAGCATTACTGCAATTCACATTTACTCACATTTCACATATCCCCAGATAGCTGGGATCTGAGCGCACAAAACTACCGAATAGCGCTCAGATCCTATTCACACAGTTCAATTGCCATGTAGCTAAAGTCTTTCCCATAGTCTTTCATTATATGAATGGGCCCCATGGCATAGCTATCTGTGGTATCATGGTTCACACAGGGCAAGTACAGAATGACCCCCCTGTATGTAAAGGGCCAGAATGAGTGACATACACTCTGTTATGGCCGAATACTGTGTTTAAAGGGCAATATGTCCCAGGGCCATAGTCGCAGGGCAGGAGGCTGGCAAACAGTCCTCTCCAAGACAAAGTGGCGAAGGGCACTTCGTCACACCTCCTGCTCTCACCTTCTCTCTCTCTCTCCTCGTGACATTTTCTATATACCTCCTGCTCTGACCTTCTCTTCTCTCTCTCCTCGTGACATTTTCTATATACCTCCTGCTCTGACCTTCTCTTCTCTCTTATCTCTCTCTCTCTCTCTCTCTCTCCTCATGACATTTCCTATATACCCCCTGCTCTGACCTTCTCTCTCTCCCCCTGACATTTTCTATATACCTCCTGCTCTCTCTCTCTCTCTCTCTCCTCGTGACATTTCCTATATACCTCCTGCTCTGACCTTCTCTCTCTCTCTACTCGTGACATTTTCTATATGCCTCCTGCTCTGACCTTCTCTCTCTCTCTCCCCCTGACATTTTCTGTATACCTCCTGCTCTGACCTTCTCTCTCTCTCTCCCCCTGACATTTTCTGTATACCTCCTGCTCTGACCTTCTCTCTCTCTCCTCGTGACATTTCCTATATGCCTCCTGCTCTGACCTTCTCTCTCTCTCTCCTC
>JAPZIH010000269.1:2500-32745 GCA_027410445.1 Discoglossus pictus
AGGGAGAGAGGCGAGGAAAGAGGGAGAGAGGCGAGGACAGAGGGAGAGAGGCGAGGACAGAGGGAGAGAGGCGAGGACAGAGGGAGAGAGGCGAGGACAGAGGGAGAGAGGCGAGGACAGAGGGAGAGAGGCGAGGACAGAGGGAGAGAGGCGAGGACAGAGGGAGAGAGGCGAGGAACGAGGGAGAGAGGCGAGGAACGAGGGAGAGAGGCGAGGAACGAGGGAGAGAGGCGAGGAACGAGGGAGAGAGGCGAGGAACGAGGGAGAGAGGCGAGGGCTAATTGTGAGGAAAGAGGGAGAGAGGCGAGGACAGAGGGAGAGAGGCGAGGACAGAGGGAGAGAGGTGAGGAAAGAGGGAGAGAGGGGAGGACAGAGGGAGAGAGGCGAGGACAGAGGGAGAGAGGCGAGGACAGAGGGAGAGAGGCGAGGAACGAGGGAGAGAGGCGAGGACAGAGGGAGAGAGGCGAGGACAGAGGGAGAGAGGCGAGGACAGAGGAAGAGAGGCGAGGACAGAGGGAGAGAGGCGAGGACAGAGGGAGAGAGGCGAGGACAGAGGGAGAGAGGCGAGGAACGAGGGAGAGAGGCGAGGAACGAGGGAGAGAGGCGAGGAACGAGGGAGAGAGGCGAGGAACGAGGGAGAGAGGCAAAGGCAGAGGGAGAGAGGCGAAGAACGAGGGAGAGAGGCGAGGACAGAGGGAGAGAGGCGAGGACAGAGGGAGAGAGGCGAGGACAGAGGGAGAGAGGCGAGGACAGAGGGAGAGAGGCGAGGAACGAGGGAGAGAGGCGAGGAACGAGGGAGAGAGGCGAGGAACGAGGGAGAGAGGCGAGGAACGAGGGAGAGAGGCGAGGAAAGAGGGAGAGAGGAGAGGGCTAATTGTGAGGAATTAGGGAGAGAGGTGAAGGACTGAGGGAGAGTTGTTGAAGGTGATGGATGAGGAATGAGGAAGAAGGGTGAGGAGTTAGCTGAGAGGAATAAAGGAGGAGAAGGAATGAGTGTAAGTGTTGAAGAATGGGAGAGAGGTGAGCAATGAGGAAAGGGGTAAGGAATGGGGGACAAAGGTGAGGATGAGGCATAAAGAAGAGAGGAAGGAAGGAGAGAGTGAAAAGAAATGTAAGAGAGAAATACAGAAGGCAAGAAAGGAGAAGCGAGGGTGGGGGAGACTTATTGATGGAGGAGATGCCGTAGACAGAGGGACGAGAGGATTACATGGGGAGGATTAGGGCCAGGTAAGGAGGTCATGTCAGAGGAATTACAGCCAGCAGAGGATCGGTCACTGCCCCACGTGGTGCTGTCCCTGTGTGTACACAAACCTGTCACATCATGTGTCTCCTGTGGTCTCTTACTGGTTGTGTTTCATGGTGTGTGTGTGTGTGTGTGACTGTGTGTGTGCGTGTGTCACTGTGTGTGCGTGTGTCACTGTGTGTGTGTGTGTCACTGTGTGTCTCACCATGTGTGTGTCACTGTGTGTGTTAGTGGGGTGCTCACATTATGTGTGTGGGGTGTTGGCACTATGTATGTGGAGGTATGTGCGTCTGTAATGGAGTTGTTGGCCATATATGAGACCATGTATGTGTGAGACTGTGTGTGTGTGTGTGTGTGTGTGTGACATTGTATGTCTTTATGATACTGTGTTTGTGTGAGACTGTGTGTGTTTATGACCATGTGTGTGTGAGACTGTGTGACTGTGGGAGACTGTGTGATACTGTGTGAGTGTGTGTGAGACTGTGTGTCAGACTGTATGTGTGTGTGATACTGTGTGTGTGTGTGTGTGAGAGAGAGACTGTATGTGTGTGTGATACTGTGTGTGTGTGAGACTGTGTGTCAGACTGTGTGTGTGTGTCAGACTGTGTGTGTGTGTGTCAGACTGTATGTGTGTGTGATACTGTGTGTGTGTGTGTGTGTGTGTGTGTGTCAGACTGTGTGTCAGACTGTATGTGTGTGTGATTGTGTGTGTGTGACTGTGTGTCAGACTGTATGTGTGTGTGTGTGTGTGAGACTGTGTGTCAGACTGTATGTGTGTGTGGGAGATTGTGTGTCAGACTGTATGTGTGTGATACTGTGTGTGTGTGTGTGAGAGAGACTGTATGTGTGTGTGATACTGTGTGTGTGTGTGAGACTGTGTGTCAGACTGTGTGTGTGTGTGTGATACTGTGTGTGTGTGTGTGTGTGTGTGTGTGAGACTGTGTGTCAGATTATGTGTGTCAGACTGTGTGTCAGACTGTATGTGTGTGTGTGATTGTGTGTCTGTGACTGTGTGTCAGACTGTGGGTGTGAGACTGTGTCAGACTGTGTATGTGTGAGACTGTGTGTCAGACTGTATGTGTGTGTGTGTGTGTCAGACTGTATGTGTGCGTGAGAGAGACTGTGTGTCAGACTGTATGTGTGTCAGACTGTGGGTGTGAGACTGTGTGTCAGACTGTATGTGTGTGTGTGTGTGTGTGTGAGACTGTGTGTCAGACTGTATGTGTGTGTGGGAGACTGTGTCAGACTGTGTATGTGTGAGACTGTGTGTCAGACTGTATGTGTGTGTGATACTGTGTGTGTGTGTGAGAGAGACTGTGTGTGTGTGTGAGAGAGACTGTATGTGTGTGTGATACTGTGTGTGTGTGTGTGTGTGAGACTGTGTGTCAGACTGTGTGTGTGTGTGATACTGTGTGTGTGTGTGTGTGTGTGAGACTGTGTGTCAGACTGTGTGTGTGTGTGTGTGTGTGAGAGACTGTGTGTCAGACTGTATGTGTGTGTGTGTGTGTGAGAGACTGTGTGTCAGACTGTATGTGTGTCAGACTGTGTGTGTGAGACTGTGTGTCAGACTGTATGTGTGTGTGGGAGACTGTGTCAGACTGTGTATGCGTGAGACTGTGTGTCAGACTGTATGTGTGTGTGATACTGTGTGTGTGTGTGTGTGAGACTGTGTGTGATACTGTGTGTGTGTGTGTGTGTGTGAGACTGTGTGTCAGATTATGTGTGTGAGACTGTGTGTCAGACTGTATGTGTGTGTGATACTGTGTGTGTGTGTGTGTGTGTGAGAATGTGTGTCAGACTGTATGTGTCTGTGACTGTGTGTCAGACTGTATGTGTCTGTGACTGTGTGTCAGACTGTGGGTGTGAGACTGTGTGTCAGACTGTATGTGTGTGTGTGAGACTGTGTCAGACTGTGTATGTGTGAGACTGTGTGTCAGACTGTATGTGTGTGTGTGATACTGTATGTGTATGTGATACTGTGTGTGTGTGTGTGTGTGAGACTGTATGTGTATGTGATACTGTGTGTGTGTGTGAGACTGTATGTGTGTGTGAGACTGTGTGTGTGTGTGTGATTTTGTGTGTGTGACTGTGTGTCAGACTGTATGTGTGTGTGATACTGTTTGTGTGTGTGTGAGACTGTGTGTGTGACTCTGTGTGTGTGTGTGTGAGACTGTGTCAGACTGTATATGTGTGTGATACTGTGTGTGTGTGTGTGTGTGTGAGAGAGACTGTATGTGTGTGTGATACTGTGTGTGTGTGTCAGACTGTGTGTCAGACTGTATGTGTGTGTGATACTGTGTGTGTGTGATACTGTGTGTATGTGTGTGTGATACTGAGTGTGTGTGAAACTATGTGTGTGTGTGAGACTGTATTTGTGTGTGATACTGTGTGTGTGTGTGTGTCAGACTGTGTGTCAGACTGTGTGTGTGTGTGTGTGTGTGATACTGTGTGTGTGTAATACTGTGTGTATGTGTGTGTGATACTGTGTGTGTGTGATACTGTGTGTGTGTAATACTGTGTGTATGTGTGTGTGATACTGTGTGTGTGTGTGTGTGTGATACTGTGTGTGTGTGTGTGTGATACTGTGTGTGTGTCAGACTGTGTGTCAGACTGTGTGTGTGTGTGATACTGTGTGTGTGTGATACTGTGTGTGTGTGTGTGTGTGTGTGATACTGTGTGTGTGTGTGTGTGATACTGTGTGTATGTGTGTGTGATACTATGTGTGTGTGTGTGTGATACTGTGTGTGTGTGATACTGTGTGTCAGACTGTGTGTGTGTGTGATACTGTGTGTGTGTGATACTGTGTGTATGTGTGTGTGATACTGTGTGTGTGTGAGACTGTACTGGCACTGTGTGGGTGGCATTGTGTGCAGGGTGCTGCCACTTTGTTGGGGGTGCTAGCACTGTAGGGAAGGTGTTAGACCTGTGTGGGGGGCTGGTCATTTATGGGCGGTTCTGTCACTGAATGTAGGGTCCTGGAACTATTTGGAGGTGCTGTCGTGTGAGGGGTGCTGACACTGTTTGGAGGGTGCTGCCACTGTATGAGGGGTTCTGATACTGTTTGGAGGGTTCTGACACTGTGTGAGGGGTTCTGATAATGTTTGGAGGGTGCTGTCACTGTATGAGGGGTTCTGACACTGTATGAGGGGTTCTGACACTGTATGAGGGGTTCTGACACTGTATGAGGGGGTCTGACACTGTTTAGAGGGTGCTGCACTGTATAAGGGGTTATTACACTGTTTGGTGGGTGCTGACACTGTTTGGAGGGTGCTGACACTGTTTGGAGGGTGCTGACACTGGATGAGGGGTTCTGACACTGTTTGGAGGGTGCTGACACTGGATGAGGGGTTCGGATACTGTTTGGAGGGTTCTGACACTGTGTGAGGGGTTCTGATAATGTTTGGAGGGTGCTGGCACTGTGTGAGGGGTGCTGACACTGTTTGGAGGGTGCTGTCACTGTATGAGGGGTTCTGACACTGTTTGAGGGGTTCTGACACTGTATGAGGGGGTCTGACACTGTTTAGAGGGTGCTGCACTGTATAAGGTGTTATTACACTGTTTGGTGGGTGCTGACACTGTTTGGAGGGTGCTGACACTGTTTGGAGGGTGCTGACACTGGATGAGGGGTTCTGACACTGTTTGGAGGGTGCTGACACTGGATGAGGGGTTCTGACACTGTTCGGAGGGTGCTGACACTGTTTGGAGGGTGCTGACACTGTTGGGAGGGTGCTGGCACTGTGTGAGGGGTAGTAACACTGTATGATGGGTGCTGACACTGTTTGGAGGGTGCTGCCACTGTGTGAGGGGTTCTGACACTGTTTGGAGGGTGCTGGCACTGTATGAGGGGTGCTGACACTGTTTGGAGGGTGCTGCCACTGTGTGAGGGGTTCTGACACTGTTTAGAGGGTGCTGGCACTGTGTGAGGGGTGCTGACACTGTTTGGAGAGTACTGGCACTGTGTGAGGGGTTCTGACACTGTTTGGAGGGAGCTGGTACTGTATGAGGGGTGCTGACACTGTTTGGAGGGAGCTGGTACTGTATAAGGGGTTCTGACACTGTTTGGAGGGTACTGGCACTGTGTGAGGGGTTCTGACACTGTTTGGAGGGTGCTGCCACTGTATGAGGGGTTCTGACACTGATTGGAGAGTGCTGCCACTGTGTAAGGGGTGCTGACACTGTTTGGAGAGTGCTGGCACTGTATGAGGATTCTGACACTGTTTGGAGGGTGCTGCCACTGTATGAGGGGTTCTGACACTGATTGGAGAGTGCTGCCACTGTGTAAGGGGTGCTGACACTGTTTGGAGAGTGCTGGCACTGTATGAGGATTCTGACACTGTTTGGAGGGTGCTGCCACTGTATGAGGGGTTCTGACACTGATTGGAGAGTGCTGCCACTGTGTAAGGGGTGCTGACACTGTTTGGATGGTGCTGGCACAGTATGAGGGGTTCTGACACTGTTTGAAGGGTGCTGGCACTGTGTGAGGGGGGCTGACACTGTTTGGAGAGTGCTGGCACTGTGTGAGGAGTGCTGACACTGGAGGGTGCTGACACTCTTTGGAGGGTGCTGGCACTGTGTGAGGGGTGCTGCCACTGTTTAGAGGGTGCTGCCACTGTATGAGGGGTTCTGACACATTTGGAGGGTGATGCACTGTATAAAAGGGGTGATTACACTGTTTGCAGCTTGCTGGCACTGTTTGGAGAGTGCTGACACTGTTTGGAGGGTGCTTAAAATGTTTGGAGTGTGCTGCCACTTTATGAGGGTTTCTGACATGGTTTGGAGGGTGCTGCCACTGTATGAGGGGTTCTGACACTGTGTTGAGAGTGCTGTCACCGTATTAGGGGTTCTGACACTGTTTGGAAGGTGCTGCCACTGTATGAGGGGTTCTGGCACTGTGTGAGGGGTTCTGACACTGTGTTGAGAGTGCTGTCACTGTATTAGGGGTTCTGCCACTGTATGAGGGGTGCTGACACTGTATGAGGGGTTCTGACACTGTATGAGGGGTTCTGACACTGTGTTGAGAGTGCTGTCACTGTATTAGGGGTTCTGACACTGTTTGGAGGGTTCTGACACTGTGTGAGGAGTTCTGACACTGTATGGAGTGTGTTGGCAATGTGTGCGGGGGGCTGACACTATTTGGTGGGTGCTGACACTGTATTAGGGGTGCTGACACTGTTTGGAGGGTGCTGACACTGTTTGGAGAGTGCTGACATTAAGTGAGTGGTGCATACACTGTTTGGAGGGTTCTGACACTGTGTGAGGGGTGCTGACACTGTTTGGAGGGTGCTGGCACTGTGTGAGGGGTGCTGACACTGTTTGGAGGGTGCTGGCACTGTGTAAGGGGTGCTGACACTGTTTGGTGGGTGCTGACACTGTATGAGGGGTGCTGACACTGTTTGGAGGGTGCTGCCACTGTGTGAGGGGTTCTGACACTGTTTAGAGGGTGCTGGCACTGTGTGAGGGGTACTGACACTAATTGGAGAGTGCTGGCACTGTGTAAGGGGTGCTGACACTTTTTGGAGGGTGCTGGCACTGTATGAGGGGTTCTAACACTGTATGATGGGTGCTGACACTGTTTGGAGGGTGCTGCCACTTTGTGAGGGGTTCTGACACTGTTTAGAGGGTGCTGGCACTGTGTGAGGGGTGCTGACACTGTTTGGAGGGTGCTGCCACTGTGTGAGGGGTTCTGACACTGTTTAGAGGGTGCTGGCACTGTGTGAGGGGTGCTGACACTGTTTGGAGAGTGCTGGCACTGTATGAGGGGTTCTGACACTGTTTGGAGGGAGCTGGTACTGTATGAGGGGTTCTGACACTGATTGGAGGGTGCTGCAACTGTGTAAGGGGTGCTGACACTGTTTGGATGGTGCTGGCACAGTATGAGGGGTTCTGACACTGTTTGGAGGGTGCTGGCACTGTGTGAGGGGTGCTGACACGGTTTAGAGTGTGCTGGCATGGTGTGAGTGGTGCTTACACTGTTTGGTGGGTGCTGACACTGTATTAGGGGTGCTGGCACTGTTTGGAGGGTGCTGGCACTGTGTGAGGGGTGCTGACACTGTTTGGAGGGTGATGCCACTGTATGAGGGGTTCTGACACTGTTTGGAGGGTGCTGGCACTGTGTGAGGGGTGCTGACACTGTTTGGAGGGTGATGCCACTGTGTGAGGGGTGCTTACACTGTTTGGAGGGTTCTGATACTGTATGAGGGGTTCTGACACTGTATGGAGTGTTCTGGCACTGTGTGAGGGGTTCTGACACTGTTTGGAGTGTGCTGGCACTGTATGAGGGGTGCTAACACTGTTTGGAGAGTGCTGACATTAAGTGAGTGGTGCTTACACTGTTTGGTGGGTGCTGACACTGTATTAGGGGTGCTGGCACTGTTTGGAGGGTGCTGGCACTGTGTGAGGGGTGCTGACACTGTTTGGAGGGTGATGCCACTGTATGAGGGGTTCTGACACTGTTTAGAGGGTGCTGGCACTGTGTGAGTGGTTCTGACACTGTTTGGAGGGTGCTGGCACTGTGTGAGGGGTGCTGACACTGTTTGGAGGGTGATGCCACTGTGTGAGGGGTGCTTACACTGTTTGGAGGGTTCTGATACTGTATGAGGGGTTCTGACACTGTATGGAGTGTGCTGGCACTGTGTGAGGGGTGCTGACACTGTTTGGAGGGTGCTGCCACTGTATGAGGGGTTCTGACACTGTTTGGAGAGTGCTGTCACTGTGTGAGGGGTGCTGAAACTGTTTGGAGTGTGCTGCCACTGTATGAGGGTTTCTGACATGGTTTGGAGGGTGCTGCCACTGTATGAGGGGTTCTGACACTGTATGAGGGGTTCTGACACTGTATGAGGGGTTCTGACACTGTGTTGAGAGTGCTGTCTCCGTATTAGGGGTTCTTACACTGTTTGGAAGGTGCTGCCACTGTATGAGGGGTTCTGACACTGTATGAGGGGGTCTGATACTGTTTGGAGGGTTCTGACACTGTATGAGGGGTTCTGACTCTGTTTGGAGAGTGCTGTCACTGTGTGAGGGGTTCTGAAATTCTTTGGAGGGTGCAGACACTATGTGACTGGTTCTGTCACTGTTTGGAGGGTGCTGGCACTGTGTGAGGGGTTCTGACACTGTTTGGAGGGTGCTGGCACTGTGTGAGGGGTTCTGACACTTTTTGGAGGGTACTGGCACTGTATGAGGGGTTCTGACACTGTTTGGAGAGTGCTGGCACTTAATGAGGGTTTTCTGACACGGTTTGGAGGGTGCTGGCACCGGAGGGTGCTGACATTATGTTAGTGGTGTTGACACTGTTTGCAAGGTGCTGGCACTGTGTGAGGGGTGCTGACACTATTTGGAGAATGCTGACACTTAATGAGGGGTTTCTGACACGTTTGGAGGGTGCTGCCACTGTGTGAGGGGTGTTGGCACTTTTTGGAGGGTGCTGGCACTGTGTGAGCGGTTCTGACACCGTTTGGAGGGTGCTGGCACTGTATAAGGGGTGATTACACTGTTTGGAGAGTGCTGCCACTGGATGAGGGTTTCTGACACTGTTTGGAGGGTGCTGCCACTGTATGAGGGGTTCTGACACTGTTTGGAGAGTGTTGGCACTGTATGAGGGGTTCTGATACTGTTTGGAGAGTGCTGTCACTGTATAAGGGGTTCTGAAACTGTTTGGAGGGTGTTGGCACTGTATGAGGGGTTCTGATACTGCTTGGAGAGTGCTGCCACTGTATAAGGGGTTCTGACACTGTTTGGAGGGAGCTGCCACTGTATGAGGGGTTCTGACACTGTTTGGAGGGTGTTGGCACTGTGTGAGGGGTTCTGACACTGGATGAGGGGTTCTGACACTGTTTGGAGGGTGCTGCCACTGTATGAGGGGTTCTGACACTGTTTGGAGGGTGTTGGCACTGTGTGAGGGGTTCTGACACTGGATGAGGGGTTCTGACACTGTTTGGAGGGAGCTGCCACTGTATGAGGGGTTCTGACACTGTTTGGAGAGTGCTGTCACTGTATAAGGGGTGATTACACTGTTTGGAGGGTACTGGCACAGTATGAGGGGTTCTGACACTGTTTGGAGAGTGCTGCCACTGTGTGGGGGGTTCTGACACTGTTTGGAGGGTGCTTGCACTTTATTAGGGGTTCTGACACTGTTTGGAGGGTGTTGGCACTGTGTGAGGGGTTCTGACACTGTATGAGGGGTTCTGACACTTTTTGGAGGGTGCTGGCACTGTATAAGGGGTTCTGACACTGTTTGGAGGGTGCTGGCACTGGATGAGGGGTTCTGACACTGTTTGGAGGGAGCTGCCACTGTTTGAGGAGGTCTGACACTGTTTGTAGGGTGCTGGCACTGTATGAGGGGTTCTGACACTGTTTGGAGAGTGGTGGCACTGTATTAGGGGTTCTGACACTTTTTGGAGGGTGCTGGCACTGTATTAGGGGTTCTGACACTATTTGGAGGGTGCTGCCACTGTATAAGGGGTTCTGATACTGTTTGGAGGGTGTTGGCACTGTGTGAGGGGTTCTGACACTGTTTGGAGGAAGCTGCCACTGTATAAGGGGTTCTGACACTGTTTGGAGGGTGCTGCCACTGTGTGAGGGGTTCTGACACTGTTTGGAGGGTGTTGGCACTGTGTGAGGAGTACTGACACTGTTTGGAGGGTGCTGCCACTGTATTAGGGGTTCTGACACTGTTTGGAGGGTGCTGCCACTGTATGAGGGGTTCTGACACTGTTTGGAGGGTGTTGGCACTGTGTGAGGGGTTCTGACACTGGATGAGGGGTTCTGACACTGTTTGGAGGGTGCTAGCACTGTATTATGGGTTCTGACACTGTTTGGAGGGTGCTGCCACTGTATGAGGGGTTTTGACACTGTTTGGAGAGTGCTGCCACTGGATGAGGGGTTCTGACACTGTTTGGAGGGTGTTGGCACTGTATGAGGGGTTCTGACACTGTTAGTAGAGTGCTGCCACTGTATAAGGGGTTCTGATACTGTTTGGAGGGTGTTGGCACTGTGTGAGGGGTTCTGACACTGTTTGGAGGGTGCTGCCACTGTGTGAGAGGTGCTGACACTATTTGGAGAGTGCTGCCACTGGATGAGGGGTTTTGACACTGTTTGGAGAGTGCTGCCACTGGATGAGGGGTTTTGACACTGTTTGGAGAGTGCTGCCACTGGATGAGGGGTTCTGACACTGTTTGGAGAGTGCTGGCACTGTGTGAGAGGTGCTGACACTATTTGGGAAATGCTGGCACATAATGAGGGGTTTCTGACACGTTTGGAGGGTGCTGGCACTGTATGAGGGGTTCTGACACTGTTTGGAATGTGCTGCCACTGTGTGAGGGGTGTTGGCACTTTTTGGAGGGTGCTGGCACTGTGTGAGGTGTTCTGACACTGTATTAAGGGTTCTAACACTGTGTGAGGGGTTCTGACAATGTATGAGGGGTTCTGACAATGTATGAGCGGTTCTGACACCGCTTGGAGGGTGCTGGCACTGTGTGAGGGGTTCTGACACTGGAGAGTGCTGTCACTGTATAAGGGGTGATTACACTGTTTGGAGAGTGCTGCTACTGGATGAGGGGTTCTGACACTGTTTGGAGGGTGCTGGCACTGGATGAGGGGTTCTGACACTGTTTGGAGGTTGCTGCCACTGTATGAGGGGTTCTGACACTGTTTGGAGAGTGCTGTCATTTTATGAGGAGTTCTAACACTGTTTGGAGGGTTCTGACACTGGAGAGTGCTGTCACTGTATAAGGGGTGATTACACTGTTTGGAGAGTGCTGGCACTGTATAAGGGGTTCTGACACTTTTTGGAGGGTGTTGGCACTGTATTAGGGGTTCTGACACTGTTTGGAGGGTGATGCCACTGTATGAGGGGTTCTGACACTGTTTGGAGAGTGCTGCCACTGTATAAGTGGTTCTGACACTGTTTGGAGGGTGTTGGCACTTTGTGAGGGGTTCTGACACTGTTTGGAGGGTGTTGGCACTGTGTGACTGGTTCTGACACTGTTCGGAGAGTGCTTGCACTGTGTGAGGGGTGCTGACACTGTTCGAGGGAGCTGCCACTGTATAAGGGGTGATTAAACTTTTTGGAGGGTTCTGGCACTGTATGAGGGAGTCTTACACTGTTTGGAGAGTGCTGCCACTGTATAAGGGGTGATTACACTGTTTGGAGGGTTCTGGCACTGTATGAGGTGTTCTGACACTGTTTGGAGGGTGCTGCCACTGTATGAGGGGTTCTGACACTGTTTGGAGGGTGTTGGCACTGTGTGAGGGGTTCTGACACTATTTGGAGGGTGCTGCCACAGTATGAGGGGTTCTGACACTGTTTGGAGGGTGTTGGCACTGTGTGAGGGGTTCTGACACTGTGTGAGGGGTGCTGACACTGTTTGGAGGGTGCTGCCACTGTGTGAGGGGTTCTGACACTGTTTGGAGGGTGCTGCCACTGTATGAGGGGTTCTGACACTGTTTGGAGGGTGTTGGCACTGTGTGAGGGGTTCTGACACTATTTGGAGGGTGCTGCTACTGAATGAGGAGTTCTGACACTGTTTGGAGAGTGCTGCCACTGTATAAGGGGTTCTGACACACTTTGGAGGGTGTTGGCACTGTGTGAGGGGTTCTGACACTGGATGAGGGGTTCTGACACTGTTTGGAGGGTGCTGACACTGTTTGGAGAGTGCTGACATTAAGTGAGTGGTGCTTACACTGTTTGGAGGGTTCTGACACTGTGTGAGGGGTGCTGACACTGTTTGGAGGGTGCTGGCACTGTGTGAGGGGTGCTGACACTGTTTGGAGGGTGCTGGCACTGTGTAAGGGGTGCTGACACTGTTTGGTGGGTGCTGACACTGTATGAGGGGTGCTGACACTGTTTGGAGGGTGCTGCCACTGTGTGAGGGGTTCTGACACTGTTTAGAGGGTGCTGGCACTGTGTGAGGGGTACTGACACTAATTGGAGAGTGCTGGCACTGTGTAAGGGGTGCTGACAATTTTTGGAGGGTGCTGGCACTGTATGAGGGGTTCTAACACTGTATGATGGGTGCTGACACTGTTTGGAGGGTGCTGCCACTGTGTGAGGGGTTCTGACACTGTTTAGAGGGTGCTGGCACTGTGTGAGGGGTGCTGACACTGTTTGGAGGGTGCTGCCACTGTGTGAGGGGTTCTGACACTGTTTAGAGGGTGCTGGCACTGTGTGAGGGGTGCTGACACTGTTTGGAGAGTGCTGGCACTGTATGAGGGGTTCTGACACTGTTTGGAGGGAGCTGGTACTGTATGAGGGGTTCTGACACTGATTGGAGGGTGCTGCAACTGTGTAAGGGGTGCTGACACTGTTTGGATGGTGCTGGCACAGTATGAGGGGTTCTGACACTGTTTGGAGGGTGCTGGCACTGTGTGAGGGGTGCTGACACGGTTTAGAGTGTGCTGGCATGGTGTGAGTGGTGCTTACACTGTTTGGTGGGTGCTGACACTGTATTAGGGGTGCTGGCACTGTTTGGAGGGTGCTGGCACTGTGTGAGGGGTGCTGACACTGTTTGGAGGGTGATGCCACTGTATGAGGGGTTCTGACACTGTTTAGAGGGTGCTGGCACTGTGTGAGGGGTGCTGACACTGTTTGGAGGGTGATGCCACTGTGTGAGGGGTGCTTACACTGTTTGGAGGGTTCTGATACTGTATGAGGGGTTCTGACACTGTATGGAGTGTGCTGGCACTGTGTGAGGGGTTCTGACACTGTTTGGAGTGTGCTGGCACTGTATGAGGGGTGCTAACACTGTTTGGAGAGTGCTGACATTAAGTGAGTGGTGCTTACACTGTTTGGTGGGTGCTGACACTGTATTAGGGGTGCTGGCACTGTTTGGAGGGTGCTGGCACTGTGTGAGGGGTGCTGACACTGTTTGGAGGGTGATGCCACTGTATGAGGGGTTCTGACACTGTTTAGAGGGTGCTGGCACTGTGTGAGTGGTTCTGACACTGTTTGGAGGGTGCTGGCACTGTGTGAGGGGTGCTGACACTGTTTGGAGGGTGATGCCACTGTGTGAGGGGTGCTTACACTGTTTGGAGGGTTCTGATACTGTATGAGGGGTTCTGACACTGTATGGAGTGTGCTGGCACTGTGTGAGGGGTTCTGACACTGTTTGGAGTGTGCTGGCACTGTATGAGGGGTGCTAACACTGTTTGGAGAGTGCTGACATTAAGTGAGTGGTGCTTACACTGTTTGGTGGGTGCTGACACTGTATTAGGGGTGCTGGCACTGTTTGGAGGGTGCTGGCACTGTGTGAGGGGTGCTGACACTGTTTGGAGGGTGCTGCCACTGTATGAGGGGTTCTGACACTGTTTGGAGAGTGCTGTCACTGTGTGAGGGGTGCTGAAACTGTTTGGAGTGTGCTGCCACTGTATGAGGGTTTCTGACATGGTTTGGAGGGTGCTGCCACTGTATGAGGGGTTCTGACACTGTATGAGGGGTTCTGACACTGTATGAGGGGTTCTGACACTGTGTTGAGAGTGCTGTCTCCGTATTAGGGGTTCTTACACTGTTTGGAGGGTGCTGCCACTGTATGAGGGGTTCTGACACTGTATGAGGGGGTCTGATACTGTTTGGAGGGTTCTGACACTGTATGAGGGGTTCTGACTCTGTTTGGAGAGTGCTGTCACTGTGTGAGGGGTTCTGAAATTCTTTGGAGGGTGCAGACACTATGTGACTGGTTCTGTCACTGTTTGGAGGGTGCTGGCACTGTGTGAGGGGTTCTGACACTGTTTGGAGGGTGCTGGCACTGTGTGAGGGGTTCTGACACTTTTTGGAGGGTACTGGCACTGTATGAGGGGTTCTGACACTGTTTGGAGAGTGCTGGCACTTAATGAGGGTTTTCTGACACGGTTTGGAGGGTGCTGGCACCGGAGGGTGCTGACATTATGTTAGTGGTGTTGACACTGTTTGCAAGGTGCTGGCACTGTGTGAGGGGTGCTGACACTATTTGGAGAATGCTGACACTTAATGAGGGGTTTCTGACACGTTTGGAGGGTGCTGCCACTGTGTGAGGGGTGTTGGCACTTTTTGGAGGGTGCTGGCACTGTGTGAGCGGTTCTGACACCGTTTGGAGGGTGCTGGCACTGTATAAGGGGTGATTACACTGTTTGGAGAGTGCTGCCACTGGATGAGGGTTTCTGACACTGTTTGGAGGGTGCTGCCACTGTATGAGGGGTTCTGACACTGTTTGGAGAGTGTTGGCACTGTATGAGGGGTTCTGATACTGTTTGGAGAGTGCTGTCACTGTATAAGGGGTTCTGAAACTGTTTGGAGGGTGTTGGCACTGTATGAGGGGTTCTGATACTGCTTGGAGAGTGCTGCCACTGTATAAGGGGTTCTGACACTGTTTGGAGGGAGCTGCCACTGTATGAGGGGTTCTGACACTGTTTGGAGGGTGTTGGCACTGTGTGAGGGGTTCTGACACTGGATGAGGGGTTCTGACACTGTTTGGAGGGAGCTGCCACTGTATGAGGGGTTCTGACACTGTTTGGAGGGTGTTGGCACTGTGTGAGGGGTTCTGACACTGGATGAGGGGTTCTGACACTGTTTGGAGGGAGCTGCCACTGTATGAGGGGTTCTGACACTGTTTGGAGAGTGCATTCACTTTAAAAGGGGTGATTACACTGTTTGGAGGGTACTGGCACAGTATGAGGGGTTCTGACACTGTTTGGAGAGTGCTGCCACTGTGTGGGGGGTTCTGACACTGTTTGGAGGGTGCTTGCACTTTATTAGGGGTTCTGACACTGTTTGGAGGGTGTTGGCACTGTGTGAGGGGTTCTGACACTGTATGAGGGGTTCTGACACTTTTTGGAGGGTGCTGGCACTGTATAAGGGGTTCTGACACTGTTTGGAGGGTGCTGGCACTGGATGAGGGGTTCTGACACTGTTTGGAGGGAGCTGCCACTGTTTGAGGAGGTCTGACACTGTTTGTAGGGTGCTGGCACTGTATGAGGGGTTCTGACACTGTTTGGAGAGTGGTGGCACTGTATTAGGGGTTCTGACACTTTTTGGAGGGTGCTGGCACTGTATTAGGGGTTCTGACACTATTTGGAGGGTGCTGCCACTGTATAAGGGGTTCTGATACTGTTTGGAGGGTGTTGGCACTGTGTGAGGGGTTCTGACACTGTTTGGAGGAAGCTGCCACTGTATAAGGGGTTCTGACACTGTTTGGAGGGTGCTGCCACTGTGTGAGGGGTTCTGACACTGTTTGGAGGGTGTTGGCACTGTGTGAGGAGTACTGACACTGTTTGGAGGGTGCTGCCACTGTATTAGGGGTTCTGACACTGTTTGGAGGGTGCTGCCACTGTATGAGGGGTTCTGACACTGTTTGGAGGGTGTTGGCACTGTGTGAGGGGATCTGACACTGGATGAGGGGTTCTGACACTGTTTGGAGGGTGCTAGCACTGTATTATGGGTTCTGACACTGTTTGGAGGGTGCTGCCACTGTATGAGGGGTTCTGACACTGTTTGGAGAGTGCTGCCACTGGATGAGGGGTTCTGACACTGTTTGGAGGGTGTTGGCACTGTATGAGGGGTTCTGACACTGTTAGTAGAGTGCTGCCACTGTATAAGGGGTTCTGATACTGTTTGGAGGGTGTTGGCACTGTGTGAGGGGTTCTGACACTGTTTGGAGGGTGCTGCCACTGTGTGAGAGGTGCTGACACTATTTGGAGAGTGCTGCCACTGGATGAGGGGTTTTGACACTGTTTGGAGAGTGCTGCCACTGGATGAGGGGTTTTGACACTGTTTGGAGAGTGCTGCCACTGGATGAGGGGTTCTGACACTGTTTGGAGAGTGCTGGCACTGTGTGAGAGGTGCTGACACTATTTGGGAAATGCTGGCACATAATGAGGGGTTTCTGACACGTTTGGAGGGTGCTGGCACTGTATGAGGGGTTCTGACACTGTTTGGAATGTGCTGCCACTGTGTGAGGGGTGTTGGCACTTTTTGGAGGGTGCTGGCACTGTGTGAGGTGTTCTGACACTGTATTAAGGGTTCTGACACTGTGTGAGGGGTTCTGACAATGTATGAGGGGTTCTGACAATGTATGAGCGGTTCTGACACCGCTTGGAGGGTGCTGGCACTGTGTGAGGGGTTCTGACACTGGAGAGTGCTGTCACTGTATAAGGGGTGATTACACTGTTTGGAGAGTGCTGCTACTGGATGAGGGGTTCTGACACTGTTTGGAGGGTGCTGGCACTGGATGAGGGGTTCTGACATTGTTTGGAGGTTGCTGCCACTGTATGAGGGGTTCTGACACTGTTTGGAGAGTGCTGTCATTTTATGAGGAGTTCTAACACTGTTTGGAGGGTTCTGACACTGGAGAGTGCTGTCACTGTATAAGGGGTGATTACACTGTTTGGAGAGTGCTGGCACTGTATAAGGGGTTCTGACACTTTTTGGAGGGTGTTGGCACTGTATTAGGGGTTCTGACACTGTTTGGAGGGTGATGCCACTGTATGAGGGGTTCTGACACTGTTTGGAGAGTGCTGCCACTGTATAAGTGGTTCTGACACTGTTTGGAGGGTGTTGGCACTGTGTGAGGGGTTCTGACACTGTTTGGAGGGTGTTGGCACTGTGTGACTGGTTCTGACACTGTTCGAGGGAGCTGCCACTGTATAAGGGGTGATTAAACTTTTTGGAGGGTTCTGGCACTGTATGAGGGAGTCTTACACTGTTTGGAGAGTGCTGCCACTGTATAAGGGGTGATTACACTGTTTGGAGGGTTCTGGCACTGTATGAGGTGTTCTGACACTGTTTGGAGGGTGCTGCCACTGTATGAGGGGTTCTGACACTGTTTGGAGGGTGTTGGCACTGTGTGAGGGGTTCTGACACTATTTGGAGGGTGCTGCCACAGTATGAGGGGTTCTGACACTGTTTGGAGGGTGTTGGCACTGTGTGAGGGGTTCTGACACTGTGTGAGGGGTGCTGACACTGTTTGGAGGGTGCTGCCACTGTGTGAGGGGTTCTGACACTGTTTGGAGGGTGCTGCCACTGTATGAGGGGTTCTGACACTGTTTGGAGGGTGTTGGCACTGTGTGAGGGGTTCTGACACTATTTGGAGGGTGCTGCTACTGAATGAGGAGTTCTGACACTGTTTGGAGGGTGCTGCTACTGTATGAGGGGTTCTGACACTGTTTGGAGGGTGCTGCCACTGTATGAGGGGTTCTGACACTGTTTGGAGGGTGTTGGCACTGTGTGAGGGGTTCTGACACTATTTGGAGGGTGCTGCTACTGAATGAGGAGTTCTGACACTGTTTGGAGAGTGCTGCCACTGTATAAGGGGTTCTGACACACTTTGGAGGGTGTTGGCACTGTGTGAGGGGTTTTGACACTGGATGAGGGGTTCTGACACTGTTTGGAGAGTGCTTGCACTGTGTGAGGGGTGCTGACACTGTTTGGTGGGAGCTGCCACTGTATAAGGGGTAATTAAACTTTTGGGAGGGTTCTGGCACTGTATGAGGGGGTCTGACACTGTTTGGAGAGTGCTTTCACTGTATAAGGGGTTCTGACACTGTTTGGAGGGTGCTAGCACTGTGTAAGGGGTTCTGATACTGTTTGGAGGGTGCTGCCACTGTATTAGGGGTTCTGACACTGTTTGGAGTGTGCTGCCACTGTGTGAAGGGTTCTGACACTGTTTGGAGGGTGCTGCCACTGTATGAGGGGTTCTGACACTGTTTGGAGGGTGTTGGCACTGTGTGAGGGGTTCTGACACTGGGTGAGGGGTTCTGACACTGTTTGGAGAGTGCTTGCACTGTGTGAGGGGTGCTGACACTGTTTGGAGGGTGCTGGCACTGTATTATGGGTTCTGACACTGTTTGGAGGGTGCTGCCACTGTATTATGGGTTCTGACACTGTTTGGAGGGTGCTGCCACTGTATGAGGGGTTCTGACACTGGATGAGGGGTTCTGACACTGTTTGGAGGGCGCTGGCACTGTGTGAGGGGTGCTGGCACTGTGTGAGTGGTGCTGGCACTGTGTGAGGGGTGCTGGCACTGTGGGAGGGGTGCTGGCACTGTGTGAGGGGTTCTGACACTGTTTGGAGGGTGCTGGCACTGTGTGAGGGGTGCTGGCACTGTGTGAGGGGTTCTGACACTGGCGGGTGCTGGCACTGTTTGGAGGGTGCTGGCACAGTGTGACGGGTTCTGACACTGTTTGGAGGGTGCTGGAACTGTGTGAGGGGTGCTGGCACTGTGTGAGGGGTGCTGGCACTGTTTGGAGGGTGTTGGCACTGTTTGGAGGGTGCTGGCACTGTGTGAGGGGTGCTGGCACTGTTTGGAGGGTGCGGACACTGTGTGAGGGGTGCTGACACTGTTTGGAGAGTGCTGGCACTGTGTGAGGGGTTCTGACACTGTTTGGAGGGTGCTGGCACTATGTGAGGGGTGCTGGCACTGTGTGAGGGGTTCTGACACTGTTTGGAGGGTGCTGGCACTGTGTAAGGGGTGCTGGCACTGTATAAGGGGTGCTGGCACTGTTATGAGGGGTGCTAACACTGTTATGAGGGGTGCTGACACTGTTATGAGGGGTGCTGACACTGTTATGAGGGGTGCTGACACTGTTTGGAGGGTGGTGGCACTGTGTGAGCGGTTCTGACACTGGATGAGGGGTTCTGACTCTGTTTGGAGGGTGCTGCCACTGAATTAGGGGTTCTGACATTGTTTGGAGAGTGCTGTCACTGTATAAGGGGTGCTGAAACTGTTTGGAGGGAGCTGCCACTGTATAAGGGGTGATTAAACTTTTTGGAGGGTTCTGGCACTGTATGAGGGAGTCTGACACTGTTTGGAGAGTGCTTTCACTGTATAAGGGGTGATTACACTGTTTGGAGGGTGCTGGCACTGTATGAGGGGTGCTGAAACTGTTTGGAGGGTGCTGGCACTGTGTGAGGGGTGCTGGCACTGTGTTAGGGGTGCTGACACTGTGTGAGGGGTGCTGACACTGTTTGGAGGGTGCTGGCACTGTGTGAGGGGCGCTGGCACTTTTTGGAGGGTGCTGGCACTGTGTGAGGGGTGCTGGCACTGTATGAGGGGTTCTGACACTGTTTGGAGTGTGCTGCCACTGTGTGAGCGGTTCTGACACTGTTTGGAGGGTGCTGCCACTGTATGATGGGTTCTGACATTGTTTGGAGAGTGCTGTCACTGTATAAGGGGTGCTGACACTGTTTGGAGGGAGCTGCCACTGTATAAGGGGTGATTAAACTTTTTGGAGGGTTCTGGCACTGTATGAGGGAGTCTGACACTGTTTGGAGAGTGCTTTCACTGTATAAGGGGTGATTACACTGTTTGGAGGGTGCTGGCACTGTGTGAGGTGTGCTGACACTGTTTGGAGGGTGCTGGCACTGTGTGAGGTGTGCTGACACTGTTTGGAGGGTGCTGGCACTGTGTGAGGGGTGCTGGCACTGTTTGGAGGGTGCTGCCACTGTGTGAGGGGTTCTGACACTGTTTGGAGGCTGCTGCTACTGAATGAGGAGTTCTTACACTGTTTGGAGGGTGCTGCCACTGTATAAGGGGTTCTGACACTGTTTGGAGGGTGTTGGCACTGTGTGAGGGGTTCTGACACTGGGTGGGGGGTTCTGACACTGTTTGGAGAGTGCTTGCACTGTGTGAGGGGTACTGACACTGTTTGGAGGGAGCTGCCACTGTATAAGGGGTGATTAAACTGTTTGGAGGGTTCTGGCACTGTATGAGGGGTTCTGACACTGTTTGGAGCGTGCTGGCACTGTATTATGGGTTCTGGCACTGTTTGGAGGGTGCTGCCACTGTATGAGGGGTTATGACACTGGATGAGGGGTTCTGACACTGTTTGGAGGGTCCTGCACTGTGTGAGGGGTGCTGGCACTGTGTGAGGGGTGCTGGCACTGTGTGAGGGGTGCTGGCACTGTTTGGAGGGTGCTGGCACTGTGTGAGGGGTGCTGGCACTGTTTGGAGGGTGCTGGCACTGTGGGAGGGGTGCTGGCACTGTGGGAGGGGTGCTGGCACTGTGGGAGGGGTGCTGGCACTGTGGGAGGGGTGCTGACTCTGTGTGAGGGGTTCTGACACTGTTTGAGGGGTGCTGGCACTGTGTGAGGGGTTCTGACACTGTTTGGAGGGTGCTGGCACTGTGTGAGGGGTGCTGGCACTGTGTGAGGGGTTCTGACACTGGAGGGTGCTGGCACTGTTTGGAGGGTGCTGGCACAGTGTGAGGGGTTCTGACACTGTTTGGAGGGTGCTGGCACAGTGTGAGGGGTTCTGACACTGTTTGGAGGGTGCTGGAACTGTGTGAGGGGTGCTGGCACTGTGTGAGGGGTGCTGGCACTGTTTGGAGGGTGCGGACACTGTGTGAGGGGTGCTTGCACTGTGTGAGGGGTGCTGGCACTGTGTGAGGGGTTCTGACACTGTTTGGAGGGTTCTGGCACCGTGTAAGGGGTGCTGGCACTGTGTGAGGGGTTCTGACACTGAATGAGGGGTTCTGACTCTGTGTGAGGGGTTCTTACACTGTTTGGAGGGTGCTGGCACTGTGTGAGGGGTTCTGACACTGTTTGGAGGGTGCTGGCACTGTGTGAGGGGTTCTGACACTGTTTGGAGGGTGCTGGCACTGTGTGAGGGGTGCTGGCACTGTGTGAGGGGTGCTGGCACTGTGTGAGGGGTGCTGGCACTGTTTGGAGGGTGCTGGCACAGTGTGAGGGGTTCTGACACTGTTTGGAGGGTGCTGGAACTGTGTGAGGGGTGCTGGCACTGTGTGAGGGGTGCTGGCACTGGTTGGAGGGTTCTGGCACCGTGTAAGGGGTGCTGGCACTGTGTGAGGGGTTCTGACACTGTTATGAGGGGTGCTCACACTGTTTGGAGGGTGATGGCAATGTGTGAGGGGTTCTGACACTGAATGAGGGGTTCTGACTCTGTGTGAGGGGTTCTTACACTGTTTGGAGGGTGCTGGCACTGTGTGAGGGGTTCTGACACTGTTTGGAGGGTGCTGGCACTGTGTGAGGGGTTCTGACACTGTTTGGAGGGTGCTGGCACTGTGTGAGGGGTTCTGACACTGTTTGGAGGGTGCTGACACTGTTTGGAGGGTGATGGCAATGTGTGAGGGGTTCTGACTCTGTGTGAGGGGTGCTGACACTGTTTGGAGGGTGCTGGCACTGTTTGGAGGGTGATGGCAATGTGTGAGGGGTTCTGACTCTGTGTGAGGGGTTCTGACACTGTTTGGAGGGTGCCGGCACTGTGTGAGGGGATCTGACACTGTTTGGAGGGTGCTGACACTGTTTGGAGGGTACTGACACTGTTTGGAGGGTACTGACACTGTTTGGAGGGTGCCGGCACTGTGTGAGGGGAGCTGACACTGTTTGGAGGGTACTGACACTGTTTGGAGGGTACTGACACTGTTTGGAGGGTGCTGGCACACTTCCTGCTTTATTCATATTATTTACAAGTTGTTGTTTTTTTTAGGACGTGGATCCCAGACGGGTGTGAGCAAGACCACCGAGAGGTAGGAATCCACCACTCCCCTTGTATCACTCCACAACCATCACACTGTGCCCTAAATCTGCCAGCCTTGGACACTGGGTAATATCACAGACAGAGATCTCTGGGTTATGGCACAGATGGGAATTCTGGGTAATCGATGTCAAGAACTCTGGGTAATGACACAGTCAGGTAATATCATACCTGGGAACTCTGGGTAATGGCACAGTCGGGAACTTTGGTAGTATAACAGCCTGGAACTCTGGGTAACGTTACAGCCTGGAACTCTGGGTAATGTCACAGTTGGGCACATTTGGCTGTGGGCTCATCCCCACCTGGATTGAGACTTACCCCACCTAAATCTGGGCTCGGCCCCACCGGGCTCACCCCATTCTGTCTCTATTCTAGGCCCACATGATTCTGGCCTTGGGCCCACTTGCCTATGGGCTCGCCTTTAGTCTCAGCTTCTTCAGGTTCTTATTCTCTTCCTTCTTCTTGACACTGCCAGGTATGCAGCATGACAACCGTGTGACCTGTACTGGTGGTGACCCTACGTTGGCACTTTTGGGTACAGGAGGACAGTTGTCCAAGGTGTTATTCTGCATTTTATTGAACAAATAACATATAATAAAGAAGCCATTGGTATATGAATCATGGAATTGCCATGAAGGTCTATCAGTGGTCTCTTCACCTGATGGTGTATTCATGAGCTGTAATGACCAAGGTAGAAATGGCATCTCTTGGTCTGATGGCCGATCTCTGAGATGATGACCTCGCACACTAATAGCACGCACACTATGTATGTCTATAATCGGAGGGAATGGAAGTGATGCCATCTTATTGCTGAGCTGTTTGTGACAGTGCTGACCATAAGTGTGTCATTTTGTAGCACCCTCACTTCCATCACTCAGGGATGATGCACCACAAACCTGCAATGCTGTGTGACCCTCTGAACTGGCAACCAGAAGTAATGCCACTCGTGCACCAACAAGAGACAACGTAGAGAGATAGACTGACCAGCGAACCTGATTAAGAACCTAGAGCCTCATTCAATTGAGCAATTGTAAGTTACTGGAGCTCGTAAAGGAGGCCTCAAGTTCATTTGCTATTCAATTGCGAGGCGCAAATGGGCTACGTGTTACAGGCTTGAAATCCTGGCAGTTGTTACAACCCCAACTTACACCCCATCACGCACCCGTTAACGGCAAATGTAGAAGAAAAACCTACGAGTACTAGAGAGGACCCGCAAAGGGGTTAAAGATATATCCGTAGTATATCATGCAAATAAATATCACTACTGCGCTGGAAATGATGGGGAAGCCATGACGGACATTAGAATTAATTGCACTACAGTTTCAAGGCGCAAATCGGCAATAAAAAATCATTTATTTTTATGTTTCATTTCGAGGTTAAATTGATGAGTTAATACCTATCAGGCCACCCATATGGACTAGAACAGTATCGCCATTCATTTTTATTATTTTGTGTTTTACGGTTTTACAAGTCAGATCCACATATCCAAACGCTAAATGATTGACAGGTAACTCCATGTTTTACTGACCTAATGATGACGGCCTCATTTTCTATTGGCGGTTTCTAAATGGGTAATTGCAGCCTTGCTTAACTGATCGTGTTCCTGCCCTGAAATGCGACTTACAAGTGCATGTTTTTTTGTCTTTCGGTCTGTAACTTGCGGGCTTGTTCAATTGAATAGCACCGGAATTGAAGCAGAGTGCGAGCCCGCAGCGCGCCCGCAGACATATACGGCCTGTATACTGCGAGATGCGGGCTTCAAATTGAATGAGGCTCATAGACTCCTACATATATCATTCGGATAAAGTACTCATATGACGTCACAACACATTGGTCATCAACCCAGACTGACCAGCAGCGCCTTTATCTTCCCCTGGCTTGGTGATTACAGACTAACACGTCATCACGCTCAGGACTGACAGGAAGCACGCGAGACACGCCTCGCATAAAGCACGCAAGACACGCCTCACATAGAGCACGTGAGACACGCCTCGCCTAAAGCACGTGAGACACGCCTCGCATAAAGCACGTGAGACACGCCTCGCATAAAGCAAGCAAGACACGCCTCGCATAAAGCACGTGATACACGCCTCACATAGAGCACGCGAGACACGCCTCGCATAAAGCACACGATACACGCCTCGCATAGAGCACGCGATACACGCCTCGCATAGAGCACGCGATACACGCCTCGCATAAAGCAAGCAAGACACGCCTCGCATAAAGCACGTGATACACGCCTCACATAGAGCACGCGAGACACGCCTCGCATAAAGCACACGATACACGCCTCGCATAGAGCACGCGATACACGCCTCGCATAGAGCACGCGATACACGCCTCGCATAAAGCACGCGATACACGCCTCGCATAAAGCACGTGAGACACGCCTCACATAGAGCACGTGAGACACGCCTCACATAGAGCACGTGAGACACGCCTCACATAGAGCACGTGAGACACGCCTCACATAGAGCACGTGAGACACGCCTCGCATAAAGCACGTGATACACGCCTCGCATAAAGCACGCGATACACGCCTCGCATAAAGCACGCGATACACGCCTCGCATAAAGCACGTGATACACGCCTCGCATAAAGCACGTGATACACGCCTCACATAGAGCACGCGAGACACGCCTCACATAGAGCACGTGAGACACGCCTCACATAAATCACGTGAGACACGCCTCGCATAAAGCACGTGATACACGCCTCGCATAAAGCACGTGATACACGCCTCGCATAAAGCACGTGTGTCTGGCACCAATGTTATGATCAGCACTCATTCCATTATAAGCCCAACGGGAAACATTTTTACTTCATAACAAAACTCGCCCACCTCCGCACAAACAACAACCAGGGTTTATTTTGGGTCAAATGGCCACAACATTTATTTAGCAAGCCCAACACAAATTAATCCTAACATTTTCATACAATGAATCCTTGGCACTCCCCAACTTAAAGAGTTAACTTAACACAAAATATAAATGTTCTATTGTCTATGTAATAGCCCCACCCCTTCCTGGGGTCACATGGAAGCGATTCTTGAGGTTCTAACTGTGACCATTATCAACATGATACTTGTTGTGAAGACTGTGATGTGTTGTTTTTGTGTGTAGTGTAGGCCACAATAATGAATGTTGGGGTTACTATATAATGTTATAATAATGTTATTTTTTTGGTAGCTAACAGAGATACACTTTCTGCCATGTTTGTTAGTAGGAGAACAAAGGTTACTTTTCTGCAAGAACTTATATGGATATATAGTCCCTCAGAGTGGCCAGACATCGCCCTTCTCTGGCCAAAGTTGATAAGTTTGCCCACCACTCCTGACAGCAGAGCAAAACCAGAGGGGGTTTGGCTAAAGAAAGTGGGGAGGGGGAGATATGAGTTTTTTTTTTTTTTTTTTTTTTTAAATGCGTTTGGAAAAAGAATAAACAGGCAGTCTGTCTCAGCACTATACCAGAATGCACAAGTATCTCCAGTATTCTGAGCTATCCTAACTAAAGGGATATGATTTTTTCCTGCTTCTTGATGAATAATGTCCTGATCTGAATTGGTTTGGTGGGCGCTGAGAGATTGAACCCCAAATTCACAACCTAGAGGGATTCTTGTAGCAGAAATCAGGAGAATCAGTGGTGACATCTTGGTGCAGTAACCAGCAGAATGTCTACAAAGACATGGTGGAAGCAGAAATCTCCTGCAGGCTTAGAGGAGACAGAGAGGAAGAGAGCCAGGTGACAAGAGAGGCAAATGACTGTCAAGGAATGGCCCTTATAAAGCAATGGATGGCATTCCGGGGACTGAGGCAGGGCCATGGGCTTGCTGGAGGAACTGGTATGGAAAGAGATTGCCTTGGAGAAACAGTATGATGACTGAATACGACCTGTTGGTGCACATGGGGGGGTTCCCTATTTTCAATTGGAGCTAATAGATGGGCTCTGGGAGATTGTGTATAGTGATCCTGAGTGTGGCATGGGGACTGTAAAGAGGCAGAATAACTTGTTTTTGAAAAGAGTAAGTTGAATTACTGGATGAGGCATCTATGGATGAATTTTAACCATTCAGGTGGGAGGAACCCTGGTGAACAGAGATAAAGAGGACTGGTTACCAGACCCCTACCAAACAGGGGGTATGTACAAGAGCAATTATGCTCAAGGGGAGAGGATTTTATGAACTTTGACTATGCCAATATGGATGTGCAAATGGGCCAGGCCCAGTTGATTTATGCTATGACCAGGACAGATGAGGATTGTACCATACATTATGGGTACATCCCAAAAGCAATGGAGTCTGAGTCTCACACAGTAATAGCAGTCCAGGTGGAGGGCCTGGGATGGTTCTGGAAGGAACCAGAGATGTATTGTGAACCTAACATGGGGTTCCCATGGATAAGCCATAGATCATGGGGCAAACACAGAGAATAACCGTGGGACTGTGCCAGACTGAGGGGGGCATCCATACCAAGATGGCTGGGGCACCATGGCTAACCGAAGTCTGTCAAATTAATGGCCCAGGAGGAAGTCTGGAAGAGAGCAGTGAGGTCCTTCCAGTGGATACTGTCACCATGGACTCATAAGGAGGTGGGTGCTATGATCAGGCGGTGGTTCCAGAGGAAGGGGGACGTGATATGCTGAATCAGGTACAACCTCAAGGATTGGAGGCTCCAGACTAGGCCAACATATTGGGTGCTGGCTTCCAGATCCAGCTGGTATGTTCCTCCTTGGCATTATTATTTTTGTGGGCTCCCAAGTAGTGTGTTTTACCCTTTGTGTGGGGGAGAAAGGGGCATCTGCCCTGGTTTTTGGGGGTGGGAAAGTAATGGCACCCTTGGATTGTATTAGTAACTCTGGAATTCTTGTTTGTTGTTACCACAAAGGAGTATATTTACACTCCTAGTCCCATAAAAAGAAGTAGGACCATACCCTGGGCTTTGGGGTTTGAGTGCACAGGGGATTCATGGGGGTCACTCCCAAAATTGTTTACTCTCCTTGAATTGGTAGAAGAGAAGAATGGCAAAAATCGACCCTGCACACCGAGTATCCGGCTCCTCGCAGAGGGAGGCCTGGGGGAATTGTCTTTCACATTTTCCCAATGGAGTTTGGGAGACATTTTTACAGGGGATTAGGGATGCTGTTGGGCTGGTACCACACCCAAACCAGGGACATATGGACAGATTGAGATTATCAGCTGTCATGACTGATTTTGGGACTCCCCTGAACCCCACAAGCAACCATGTTATTTTGGACTCTAACACACTGGGTTGTTAATATCAAAGGCTATTAAAATTGACTTGTTGTGAGGACTGTGACATGTTGTTTTTATGTGTAATGTACTATGGGCCACATTACTAACTACTAACTATATACATTTGCTTTATCTAATGAATCCTCACCATCCTCCCCAACCTTCATGGACATTATTCTTTATACCCATTCTTGAACATTCTTGGACCCATATGTCCATGGAATTCATAGTAGTTCTTCAATTACCTAATGGGGTACTAGCTGGGTCAAAGCACTTTTGTTTTCAAAACATGGACTCTTTATACTGCTCAAGAAAACTACAAACTACCCCTGAACTTCATCAGGATGTTTCCAGGCTGCATGGAGCACCTTCATTAATCCTCTTAGACCAAGGTTTTCAATGTATAGTTCACTTCTGGAGGACTTTCTGTAATAGCCTTGGTGTAAAGTAGGATCTGTGTTCTGCTTCCAACATATAACTTCCTGCAACAAGTTATGTCTCAGATCCAAAAAACTCCGGGGTTCATGAGTGTGGCTACACGCCTATACATTCAGCAATCATCAGTCAAGTTTCTGTGTGATCTTGGGTAGCTTCTGTCATCTGATCTAGAATCCAGTTTTGTCGAGTCTGGTTTTAGTTCTTGGATGTCAAGTTGATCTCTTCACATCTCCCTCAGCTCAGTTGGTTTATCACTATATGCAAAGGCCGGCGCAGTACGAGCTACAACCGCACACTCTCCCTCTGCAATGTGTACCTCTTCCTTTCCAGCATCCTCCAGCACAGCCCTACATGCCCAGGGATTATTACTCAGTCTACTAGATGCCAGAGTGCCCGGGGAATCCTATTCTTTAGTCTGGCAGAGTTGTCCCCTAGAGCCGGGACGTGCGAAGACTTTGTCCTTCCTCGCTCTGCTGGTAATATCTATATCAGGCGGCCGGGTTGTCTATATTATTACTATATTTCCCTCTCCCAGAGCTAGATGAGTTGTCCTCCACACTCTGTTAAAACATTTCTACTCACTTTACAAGAGCCAAGTATTGTCATAGTTACATAGTAATTGGGGTTGAAAAAAGACTTTCAGTCCATCAAGTTCAACCTTTTAAGATCTCCTCTGATCTGCATTATGCAGATTGGTTGTTAATTAATTAATTGATCCAGAGGAAGCAAAAAGAAAAAAAAAACAAGTGAATCGTTGCCAATCGTCTCAAAAAGGAAAAAAAAATCCTTCCTGACCCCAGATACTAGCAATCGGATTGCTCCCTACATCAATACTCTCTCTCTAATTATCTAGGATAACCCTGAATGCCCTTTTTATTTGGAAATAAATCCAGTACCTTTTAAAGTTATCTATTGAATCCACTGTCACCACCTCCTTTGGTAGAGAATTCCACAGATTAACCACCCTTACTGTGAAGAACCCTTTTCTTTCTTTAAGGTGGAATTGTTTTACTTCTAACCTCAGGATGTCCTCTTGTCAGTTGAAAACCTCTTGGCACAAAAAGCTCCCCCGACAAATCTTTATACTGACCCTGGATGTATTTATATTAGGTGACCGGACATTACTGCTCCTCGCTTTACCAGAGCCTAGCGATACTTCCAGTCCTTACATTTCAAGATTTCAAAATTACCCGACTGTAACGACTTGTTCCTCATTATTTAAGATAAAAGAATTTTTCAAGTGTTGCTGCAGTTTCCTCACTACATCCCAAAGTTGTCTCTAGGCATTACTAGCAAGGTGACCTCAGGAGACCTCAGGAGACCTCAGGAGATCAAGCGGCATCAGGTTTCTTCTCACTATGTCCCAGTCCACACTTTAATTATACACAAAATGATATGGACACATCTTACAGAGTCCACCTAAAACCAGAGGTCAGAGTTGTCCATGTGTTATTACTCCTCCCTCTGCCAGGTTACAGAATTACCAGGTATTATTAACCCTTATTCTGCCAGATCCTAGATTATTTTAGATGTTACAGTCCTCACTCTTTCAGAGCCCTTTGTTCTTACTCCTCACTGCTTTAGAGCACATCATTTTTGCTATTTCTCACTCCACCAAAGTCCACAGATTTGAGTGTTATTACTAAGGGTTCAGTATTAGGTAAGTGGGGTTCCTCAGGGTTCAGTATTAGGTCCTCTCCTTTTTAACATATTTATTAATGACTTACAGGTAGGATTGGAGTGTGGTGTCTTCATTTTCGCTGATGACACAAAGTTGTGCAAGGTAATTAAATCAGATAATGATGTGCTTTCCCTCCAAAGGGATTTACATAAAATTGAGGAATGGGCATCTAAATGGCAGATGAGATTTAATATGAATAAATGTAAAGTTATGCATCTGGGAAGGAAAAATATCCATGCAATTTATAACCTTAATGGAGCAAATCTCGGGGTATCCGATATAGAAAGGGATTTGGGAGTGCTTGTGGACAACCACCTAGGTAACAGCGCTCAATGCCAAGCAGCAGCTGTAAAGGCAAATAAAATATTAGCATGTATTAGGAAGGGTATAGAAGCCAGGGAAGAAGATATAATTCTGTCACTATACAAATCTCTAGTACGCCCTCATTTGGAATATGGAGGACAATTTTGGGCACCACTTCATAAAAAGGACATTTTAGAGCTGGAAGAGGTATAGAGGAGGAACACAAAACTAATATGGGGAATGGAGGGGCTAAGTTATGAAGAAAGACTAACCAAATTACACTTATTTTCTCTAGAAAAAAGGCCCCTAAGAGGAGATATGATTACCTTATATAAATACATCCAGGGTCAATATAAAGATTTGTCACGGGAGCTTTTTGTGCCAAGAGGTTTTCAACTGACAAGAGGACATCCTGAGGTTAGAAGTAAAAAGATTCCACCTTAAAGAAAGAAAACGGTTCTTCACAGTAAGGGGGGTTAATCTGCGGAATTCTCTACCAAAGGAGGTGGTGACAGCGGATTCGATAGATAACTTTAAAAGGGGACTAGATTTATTTCTAATTAAAAAGGGAATTCAGGGTTATCATGGATAATTAGAGAGAGAGTATTGATCCAGGGAGGAATCAGGAAGGAAATATTATTTTATTTTCCCTTTGAGATGATTGGCAAAGTTTCACTGTTTTTTTTTTTCTGTTTGTCTTCCTCTGGATTAATTAATAATTAAAAATAAAAGAAAAAAAATAATTAAATAATTGATTAATAATTAATTAACAAATAATTAATTCATATTTAATCCGCATATTGCAGATTAGAGGAGATCTTAGAAGGTTGAACTTGATGGACTTAAAGTCTTTATTCAACCTTAATTACTATGC